>JAADYH010000624.1:0-17119 GCA_023338125.1 Phytopythium aichiense | reverse complement strand
TTCGCGGTTGTGGGTGGGAATGGGGCTCCTCCGTCGCCATGCCGCCGGCTGTGGACATCTGCGAGCACCTCCCAATGGGAGTCCCGATGCAGCCGTCGGCATCTGGAGGGCAACGAGTCCACGATGCCGTCGGTTCTGACTCGGGACTTGGACTCGGACTGGACTGGCCACGGGTGCAGCTGTATGCACTTTCGGGGACTGGCTCTGTGACGGAAGAGGCCGTGTGTAACCCTCGCGGGATCCGCAGTGTTTCTGAGGCGAGACGCAGTCTGGTTACGGTTGGTTCCGCGCCGCTTCCGCCATCCATGGACGCTTCCGTTCCGAGCCACCTCGCGCTGCGCGACTCGCCACGGTGGCCGCCGACCGAGTTCGAGCAGGTCGGCGACCTCTCGGCGTCGAGAACGGGTCGACCACCGCCGCCCACACTGGTGCTGCCCCGATGTCGAGACGCACGTCAACTGCTTCCTCCGCCGCGCCTTTTGCCGCCGCTGACTCTCAGTGAACGTGCTATATTCGCAAGGTATACACTAGCTACGTGTCATAATCGCGCTTTTTCAACCTCTTTTTGCATCAACCTGTAATATTCGCTTTCCATTCGCTCACAACTCTCAATAAACACAACTACTCATCACCAATACGCAGTTTTCCAACTTCTACTCCGCCTACATCCGTAATAACTATCCACGGTTTGCGCAACACCGGCGGATCATTCCTCTGGCCAACATGACACCTGCTTCAGCTCGGCGGACTTCGGCGACTTCCCGGCGCCTCCGTCGCCCACTCCGCGCCTCCCGCCGCCTGTGCAGCAGCCCTCCTTCCCTGCAACATGCTCCGCCGCCGCCTGTCGTCGCTGGCGGCGCCCGCGCAGGCCTGGGTGCGTCCCAACGCGCACGACTACCTGCGCGACGTGCTCGAGAGCCGCGTGTACGAGGTGGCCGTGCAGACGCCGCTGGCGCCGGCGCCGGCGCTGTCGGCCGCGCTGCCCGGCGGCTGTCGCCTGCTGCTCAAGCGTGAGGACATGCAGCCCACCTTCTCCTTCAACCTGCGCGGCGCGCACAACAAAATCGCGCACCTGAGCGCCGAGCAGCAGCAGAACGGCATCGTCGCCTGCGCCGCCGGCAACCACCTCGAGGTGCCTGTCATGCAACGCGCGGCGATTCCCTGGACGAGTATGGCGCGAAACAATCCGGACTGACAGCGTATGCTCTGTGTCCTTGTGGTGGTCGGTGGTGGAACTGCAGGGCGTCGCGTACTCGGCACACAAGCTCGGCGTGGACGCTGTCGTGGTCGCTCCCCTGGGTACGGCCCACAACGTACGTCGTACGCCTGCCGGCGCCATGCGCCTCCCCTTCTCGTCCTCTCTGACGACGGATTGCGTGGATGCCATGCCAACGCAGGTCTCGCACGCGACCAAGAGCCACGTGACCATCGTGGAGCACGGCGCGGACTTTGACGCGTCGCTGGTACGACACGGCACGCTGCTGCTGCTGCTACCGACGCTGTCACCCCAGCTAACGCCGCTTGTTGCCGACGTGTTGCTGACGTGTTGCTGACGTGTTGCCGAGCAGAAGGAGGCGATCCGCATCGCGCAGCAGGAGGGCCGCTCGCTCGTGCACCCGTTCGACGACCCGCTCGTGATCGCCGGCAACGGCACCATCGGCATGGAGATCCTCAAGGAGACGGCGGGCCAGTGGCCGGACGCCATCTTCGCGCCCGTGGGCGGCGGCGGCCTGATCGCGGGCATCGCGGCCTTTGTCAAAGAGGTGGCGCCGTCCGTCAAGATCATCGGCGTCGAGACCGAAGGTGCCAACCTGCTGCAGGAGTCCATGCGGCGCGGCGAGCGCGTATCGTTCCCGCTCGTGAACCGCTTCACGGAGGAGGTGGGCATCCAGAGCATCGGCGTCGAGAACTTCCGCCTGTGCAAGGACCTCGTGGACGAGGTCGTCACGGTCTCGACGGACGAGATCTGCTCGGCCATCAAGGACGTGTTCGGCGACACGCGCTCGCTCATGGAGCCCACTGGCGCCATCAGCGTCGCCGGCGTCAAGAAGTACGCGCGCCTGCACCAGGCGCAGAACGAGACGTATGTGGCCGTCATGGCCGCCGCCAACATGGACTTCGACCGCCTGCGCTTCGTCGCTGAACGGTACGTGCGGACATGATGGAGGGGAGACGATGAGGCCAGGAGGGAGACGCTGAGTGCTGTGGTGGTGCTGGTGCAGCTCGGACAGTCGCGAGCGACTCATGTACGTCAAGATCCCGGAGAAGCAGGGCAGCTTCCAGGCGCTCAACAACGTCATCTGTACGTCTTGTCTTCCTCGTCCTGGGCGATGATTTGCGGATGCAAGTCGACTGACGCCCTCGCTAGTCCCGCGCAACATCACCGAGTTTACGTACCGCATGAACGCGGCGAGCGACCAGCAGGCGGTCATCTGCATGAGCATCCAGACCAAGTCGGACGAGGACTACGCCGACGCGCTGGGTGCCATCAACGCGACCGAGGGCATGCACGCGATCGACCTGTCGGACAACGAGCTGGCCAAGGACCACCTGCGCCACCTCATGGGCGGCCGGCCGGAGGACGTGCCGGACGAGCGGTTGTTCCGTCTCGAGTTCCCGGAGCGCCCGGGTGCGCTCAAGGACTTCCTCGACACGCTCGGGTACGTCTGCTCTTCGCTATGTGTGAGTGGGTGGTGGAGAGACTGACGGTGCTGCGTTGGGTGTCGTGACTGCCAGGCAATCGTCCAACCAGTGGAACGTGAGCCTGTTCCACTACCGCAACCACGGCGCCGACGTGGGCGACATCCTGGTCGCCTTCCAGGTGCCGCCGGCGCAGAGCGGAGACTTCTCGGCCTTCCTCGACCAGGTCGGCTTCCGCTATGTGGAGGAGACGGCGAACCCCGTGTACACCAAGTTCCTGCAGTAGGCCGCGTCTTCTCCTTCGCCTTTGACTCCAATACACACCACGGCATGAACGACACGAGCACGAACAAGCAGGCGTATGCCGTGTTATGAATAACATGGAAACATGCAATGCAGCGGAGGACCTAACCGAATCGAACCGCCCTCCCTCGTCGTCCTTGGTCCATGCAGGGCAGAGAAGCCTAGCCGAAGCCGAAGCCCTCGGACCCCTCGCGGATGGCGAGCAGCAGGCACTGCTTGAGCTTCTCCTCGCTCTCGTACTCGGGAAGGTCGAGCTGGTTGAAGCACGTGTGGGCCGACGGCAGCGCCTTGTTGTTGCCGAAGGCCTTGTGGATGTTGAACCGCTGCGTGCCGCGCATGCCCTCGAGCGCCTTGAAGCCCTCAAGCGGGACCTTGGAGGTGCCCGTGACGAACTGCAGGAAGAGCGCACGCTCCTCCTGCGTGAAGGCGTACAGCACGCTCCAGAACCAGCGGATGACGGCGTCCGTGGGCTTGTAGTTGGCGTACTCGGTGTGCGCCTTGAGGTCGTCGATGTCGATCTCGGGCATGCCAGAGATGAGCAGCTCCAGCTCGTTCTCGTTGAAGATGGCGATCATCTCGGGCGGCACGAGCTGGTGGAAGCCCTGCAGGAAGGCATCGATCTGCTGCCGGATGCCCGTCGCCATGCGGTGGTGCGTCACCAGCTTGACGTACTCCATCTTGTTGCCGTCCGTCACGGTCACGTGCCGCCCGTTCGGGATCAGGTCCACCACCTCCGTCTTGCCAAAGTTCGACTGCTCGGCCGAGAACGTCAGCTCCAGCCCGAGGTCCGCGATCGGGTGGTCCAGGATCGAGTGCAGGTTGCGGTAGTACTCGGGGTCGATGCCCTCCATGTCGTGGTACGACAGCGGCAGCTGCAGCATGTGCTTGTAGAACGAGCGCGTGAAGTGCGCGTCCAGCAGCTGCCCGTCCGCCACCGCCTTGCCGATCACCTTGCCCACGAACTCGAAGTAGCTCAGGTGGTCCTTGTTCACGTACGACAGCGGGTTGGGCTGGAACGTCGGCGAGTCGGCCGCCGACGTGAACAGCACGTAGTTCGGGTTGAAGATCTCGCGCGCCAGGATCACGTACCACTCGCGCGTCACGCCACCCGCGTCGATGCCCTCCTCGCCCGTGAACGAGATGTGCAGCTTGCGCCGCAGCTCCTGCCCGCTGCGCATGCGCAGCGCGTAGTACGAGTCCTCGAAGATGTGCTCGCGCCGCACGGGGATGCGCACCGACGCGCTGCCGCCGTGCGAGCGCAGCACCGACTGCCGCAGCTTCTTCATGGCGCTGTGGAAGTACGACCGCTTGTTGTCGAAGTCCAGGTACGCGCGGCAGCGAGGCATCTTGATCAGCGCCGCCAGCGAAGAGTCCAGCAGCGACGGCTTCTCGCGCACCAGCATGTTGAGCAGCACGCGGTTCGCCTCCACAAAGTTGGCCAGCCGCATGCTCTCGCCCGCCTCCGACGCCGCCGACGCCGTGGACGACGCGCGCTCCAGCGACCGCACGTCCGGCGTTCGCGGGCTACCGCTGCTGCTGCCCGGCGCAGCGCCGTCGCCGTCACCTCCGCCAAGCAGGTCGGCCTCGGCGCTCTCGAACCCGCTGGCCTGCAGCGCCGCAACCACCGCCTCCTCGCGCTCCGTCGAGTCGGGCACGCTCAGCTTCATGGACGCTGCGTCGCGCGCGTTCACCACGAAGAACGCCTCCACCATGGGCAGGAAGCGCGCGAGCAGCGCCGCCATCGCGCACGAGGCGCCCGCGCTCTTGCCCTCGATCACCATGCCGTCGGCGTTGTCGTCCTCGGCGGTCGTCATGCGTCCGGGAGTGGTCGCCAAGCCCTCTTTCGCGTCACCTCCGGCCAGGTCCTGCTCGTCCAGCCCGCCGTTCGAGCGCGCCTCGGCCAGCGAAGCGCTCAGTGCGTCCCAGAGCGAGTCCAGGCCGATCGTCTGGCAGCACTCGGCGAACTCGACTGTCGACTCGCAGACGTCCGAGAGCGTGTGCAGCAGGCGCAGCAGCTTGAGCTCATCCTGGGCCGACAGCAGCACGGCAGAAGTCTCGTAGTTGAGCATCGCGTTGGTCGATGAGGTGGCGTCGCCCGACCTGTACCGGTCGACACGCGCTAGCTCGCTCGCGAGGCCGACAATGGCCGACACCACGAGCTTGCGGTTCGCGCTGACGTGGTTCAGCAGCTTGAGGATCCCCAGCGTGCGCTCCTGCATCTGTGGCGTGCAGATGTCCATGCCCAGGACAGCAACGACCTCCTGCATGCGCTTGGCGTCGAGCTCAACCGCCGGCACTTTCACCCACTCGTCGTGGTGACGGTGCTGCTGCTGCTCCTGCTGCTGCTCCTGAGCCGGCGAACCCGTCAGGTCTGCAGGTTCTGGTGCTGGTGCCGCTGCAGCTTCGCTACTCGTCTCCTCCTCCTTATGCTCTTCTTGCTCGCTCACTGATGCCGGTGTCGTCGCCTTCGGAAGCCGCTCAAGAGGCGACAGGACCAGCTCGAGCAACTCCAGGAGCGTGTCGAGGTTCGTCCCGTTCCGATTCACGACCGGGATTGCCAAGAGATCGATCAGCACTGCCACACCGCGCTCCTCACCCTCATCCACAGTCACCTTCACGACGCTGGATCCGCGGTGCATCCCGTGCGGCTGCAACATCTCGATCGCGAACCGAGGGTTGTACTTGGCCAGCGACACGAGGACGTGCAGCATGCGGTTCACCACGTCGGACGACACTGCCTTGGCACCGGTGGCCGCCAGCTGACGGTTCGTCGACGCATTGCAGCCGTACAAGTGCGAGGGCGGGAAGTCGTCGTCCAGCTTGAGGCTCGGCTCAAGAGGAGCCTCGAGCGGCAGCGTCGCCACACGCAGCAAGTTGGTTCGGACGCTCTGCCGAGTGAGTGGGTACATGCAGACGTTCGAAAGCAGCCGCTGCAGCACGCGGTTCTGAATGACCGACTGCGCCATGAACAGCAGGCGCAGCAAGCCCTTGACGCATCGGTCGTCGCACACGCGGTCCGCCTCGTCCTCCTCTTCATCCTTGTCCACCCGCAGCATCCCCTTGTGCGACGAGCTCGAGTGGTGATGGTGGTGGTGCCGCCCGCTGGCGTCTCCCTCACGACGCCCACGCCGTCCCCCCATCATGTCCTCGAAGTACGTTCGCCGCCGACGGCCGCCAGCACCGCCATCACCTTGCGCAGACGTCTGGGTGCGACGCATCGACGGCCGGTTGAAGATGTCGCTGGGCAGCGTCATGAGGTCCGGCCCGCCGCCAATATTCGGCTCGCGGTACGTCGTCCGGAACGCCGCGCGCTCGCGGAGAACCATGGCCTCGGCGCGGACCTGCGACGGCAACGTCTGCAAGAAGGCATCGTCGCACGTCACCAAGATCTCTTCGCGCAACTCGGGCGCGAGCGACGCGACGAACGATGCGTTGTCCATCTCTTGAGCGCGCGAGACATCGGCCGGAGCGGCAGCCGCAGCCGCTGCGGCTTCGCGCTCCCGCCGCTCGTTCTCCAGCACCTCCGCGCGAATGTCAGGCGGCAATGCCTCCAGCGTCTCGCGGTCGAAGCTCGAGTTCGCCATGTCCAGTTCCAGCTGCGACATACCTTCCGAGCCGCCCGCAGTGCCTGCGTCACTTCGCGGCGCGGCCGTGCTTGACGGCGGCGTGACTTGACCGACGATCTCAGCCTGGACATCGGGTGGGAGGGAGTCAAACACCTCCGGATCCATGCCCTCGGGACACTGATAGCCAGAAGAACCGGCCGCCGGAGTCGCATCGCCAGTCGTCTGCTCTTCAGACGCAATTGCTGCCTCGTCTTCTGTCTTGGACTCCTCCTCGTCCGCCAAGTTGATCACGCCTGACGTTGTGCGCGACGGCTGCTCGCGCTGGGCCTCAGAAGTGGACGTAGAAGGAGGAGGAGGTAGCCCGAAGCTCGACAGGTCCAGCGTGAATCCCATCATCTGGTCCGACGTCGAAGATGATGCCGGCGCGGGTGGTGGAGCAACACCGGAGTGCTCCTGCGAGTGCTGCTGCGTCGATGACTCGGCAGCTGCTTCGGGCACTGGAGTCATCTGCGCGTCCGTGTCCGACTCGTCAGGCGACCGCAACGAATACTCGCCGAATGTGCTGGCCAAGTCCGTCACCGACGCCGTATCGCCGGACGATTCGTTGCCGCCTCCTGCAGCAGAGCGCGTAGCCGCTTCGCTTGAGACTGCATACTCATTCGCACCCATGCTGTTGCGGCTGCTCTCGCTGGCAGTGTGCTCACTTCCTTGCGGCGTTGCCAAATGCGCATCCTCGTCCTCGGCCACGTCCTGCGGTGGCGCCGAATCCTCAACTTCCGACATTGGCCCCGACTCATCGACGTTGATCGCGGGCGAAGTCGTGGTGCCAGGCGGCGCGGCTTCACTTGCTGAAGGAGATTCATGCGGGACCTCAATCAGGGTGTCGTTGATGCGCTGCTCGAGGCGCGACGCGACCGAGCGAACGTCCACGTCGGCGCCTGGCAGGTTCGGACCCCACATCGCACCAGAGCCGCCGCCCCCGCCGTCGCGCCGGAACCCACGACCGGAAGCACCAAAGTTTTCACGCTCGCCGCGCCGCATGCGCAGCACGTTTCCGCGCGGGTTACTCAAGGGGTTCAGCGAGAATTCGTTCAGCAGGTTCGAGACGATCGACAAGCGGTTGTTCCGGCTCGGAGGTCGGCCGCGAACTCCGCGCGCGAGCTGGTCGCGGCCAGCCAACCGTCCACCGCGCACCCCACCTAAGGCCATCGGCATTTGGTTCTGGACCTGCTCGGTCAGCTCCTGGAGCTCGCGCAGCAACGACGAGTGACGCGGGAGCGCAATCCGGTCCGAGCCGCCACGCACCAGATCAGCTCGTTCAGGAAGGAAGTCCTCACTCGTGTCCAGACGAAGAAGCGGGTGAACGTTCGATCCAAGCGCATCGGCTCCCATTCGACTCGGATTCCGGTCCTGACGGGAGCGGCCAGGATTCGGCAGCTCGTCCATCAGCGAGTCGAAGAAGAAGAGCTCGTCGCCCACGTCCGGGAGTTCTTCAATGTACTGGAGCAGCGAAGAAGCTGACATGGAGTTTTGCGACTCGCCCAGCTCACCCAGCGATGCCTGTGAGCGAAGCGAGTCTCCACCGAGCTCGGCTCGGCCTTGAACGCCATCCTCCTCGCCATCGTCGTTGCCGAACGTCATAACGAGCGTCTGCGAGTCGGCACCACGAGTGTCGGATGGGCCACGGAGACCAAGCGCATCGGCCAGAGATCTCGAGACCCCCGTCGCGCCAGCCAACGGGTCTGAAGCCCCACTGTCGCTACGTGCGCCACGACCTTCCGCAGTTTGGCGAGACGCGAGGCGAGCACGGCGACTTTGCTCCTCGGCAAAAGTGGCTTCATCGTCCAGCATGTTCAGGTACGAGAACTCGTCTTCGTCGACCTCGTCAAGCGCGTCCAGAACCGATAGCTCGGCGTCCAGAGAACCCCACAAGCGGTTTGACGACGCACGCCGGCTAGAGATGTGGCCTCCTGCGCCACGACGAGACGCTCGGATCCGCATGCGCTCCTCTTCCTCCTCGTCTTCCTCTTCCTCATCATCATCGTCATCGTCGTCATCATCATCGTCGTCGTCGTCGTCATCGTCGTCGTCGTCATCGTCGTCGTCCTCTTCTTCTTCATCGTCGATGTCGTCTTCCTCTTCCTGTCCTTCGACTTCGTCACTCGAATGTCCAGAATCACTACTCTGGTCGCTATGCCCATCGTCGCTCCCAACTTCGTTCCGAATCACATGGTCGTCTGCATTCGAGGACGGGGAGCGCATCGCGACATCGTCGTCCTCGTGGAAGGCAAGTGCACGTTCATCCGCCTCCGTAACAACTCGCGGCGGCGAATGATCAGCGATGTCAATGTTGCGAATCAACTCGGATGGCGCATCGCTGCCACTGTGCGCATGCCCATCGCCACCAAGCTCAGTCGTCGGCGATTCCATCGAGATATCTTCACTTCCCTCCCCAACAGCGCCTTCACTCATGGCGTTGCGCTTCTTGAGAAGACGACGGATACGCTGCGTGACGAACGGCCGAGTCAGCGTGGCTAGCGGACGCAGAAGCATCGAGCAAGTGGCGTGCGCCAGTGGATGTTCCAGGTCAATCTTGCGCAGCGCATCGGCCAGCAGCGTGACAAACGAGTGCTTGCCCTTCAGACCGCCTCCAAGCACCACCTTGTCGAGAGCAAAGCCCTTCGACGAACCCTTTGGCCACAGAATGCTCATGATAAGCCCGGCCCACGCGTGCAGCGCGCTCAGCGCCGCCTCGTCTCGGACAGAGAGATCATCATCGTCTTCGCTTGAAAGAGTCACAGTTGCCGCGTCAGTGGCTCTCACGCGCCGCGGCCACTGCTGCAGCAGGTGCACGACTTCAAGGATGATGGTCTTGGATCCTTCGCCAGACTGACTGCCCACACCGACTAGCAAGCGATGCGCGTTTCGGACGCGAGAGCGAGCTCGATTGCCGACAAAGCAACCAACTTCCGACATGATCGAGTCCGTTTCGTTTCCGCTGTCCCCATTGCCGCCGTAGACGCCGCCGTCTTTCAATGCCCGACGCACTGCCGCAAAGTTGCACAACTCCGGGCAAGGCAGGAAGTCCTGCAGCACGACGTGGACGAATAGCTCGCGCGTCTGTACTGAGTACTTGGCCTTGGCCAAGATCGACGCGCAGACGGGGAATTGTGCGACCAGGTGAACCAACAGCCGCAGATAAACGCCGATGCACACGACAGTGGTCGACTCCGCTTCGACTTTCTCTAACTCGAGCGAAGCACCCTTCTCCGTCGCCCAGAGCACTCGGATCTTGTCAATGATCTTGTGGACAATAACTTGAGCGTTGTGCTTGTAGTCCTTCGGCAAGCGGTGGTATGGCGTTGACGGCTTCTTGGCACCAGTCATGTCCTCATCAGACGGCTGAAGCGAAGCACCAGGAGAAGAAGCTCCTGCACTGGGCGTCCCGCTCTCGACCGTGCGAGACTCGACCGATTCCGGGATAGGAACGACGTACGTGCGGCCGGACTCCGTCTTTTTGACCTGCACGGAATGCTCCAGAGCCTTCACGAACACGTCCTCGTTTCGCGCCGCGACAGTCGCGACCTCCATCAGGAGCGCGCGTGGAGTGATACGCATCTGACGCGGAGAGCCGAAGCGCGCTGACAGCTTCGAGATCGCGCGCAAGATCTTGTCCTTCATCATCTGCTCCAGGACATCGGGTGACTCCAAGACGTGCGAGAGCAGAGCGCACGTCAGCTCGTGGTACCCGGAAAACGCCGACGCGTCGCTGATCCCGAGAACGACGTCCACGCCACCATTGGCGTAGAAGTGAGAGGCCAGCTCGTAATCCAGCGTCACGTGCGCGAGCAGCTGCCAAATGGCGTGCACCGCCGCCGGGCTGAGTGCAACTGGCGCCGAGGGAGAGAACGAGCGCTTCAGGAGCCCGAGGCAAGTGTCGACAAGGCGGCGCTCAAACCCGGCAGAGAAACCTGGTGTCGTCGAGGCATCGCCTGAAGTCTTCACCTCGTCCTCCATTTTCTCCTCGTCGTCCACTGGGGCGTTCAGAACTGCTTCGGCCGGCTTGCTTGCCTGCGAGAGCCGCGCGCGAACAGACACGAGAGCGTCCATCACCAGCAGAATCGGCGCGAAAGATAGTTCCACCGAGCTGCTAATCTGCGTGCTTGACAGCATCGCGAGAAGCTTGTCTACGCTTGACGGCGATTGTTTCTGGTACACTTCACGGGAGTCCGGGTTCAAACGAAGAAGTAGCGCAAGCAGGTGCACCAGCATCGTCAGCAAGCCATCGTCGTGGGGCGTCGCGGCCGAGTCGGCAAAGCACTTGAGAATGGCTTCGTTCAGCTTCGCAATGACAGCCTCGTTCTCCGCATCTGACTGAGACACCAAGTAGCTGAAGTGCTCGGCAATCGTCTTCACCAACTTGTGCCCCGAGTACAGTTTCTTGGTCGCCGCTGAGCTCGCAGATAACTCGGACGTCGCCTGCGACTGCAGAATCTGGAAGCACGTCGTCTCGAACGAGCCTCGAAGCTTGCCGTACAGCTCCTGAAGTTCGTCTTCATCCCGCTTTTGCTCCGAGTCCTCTTCCGTCGCGCTCGAGTTGACCTCGCCACCGGCGTCGGCATTCGTGGAGTCTTGCTCGTCTCCACTCTCGTCCTCCTCTTCGTGTTCCAGGATCCATTCCATCGCGAGCTCAACGTCATTCACTTGGATTCGGCGCAAAGCGCGCTCCACTCGCGGCCGAGTGAAGCCCATCGAGACGAGGTTGTCGACGATGCTAGAGTCGACAACAAACTCCTGACGACCACCAGTTGTTCTCCGAGGAGTCGGGCGAGAGCCGCCACCTCCAAACAACGTTCGACGAAGATTCAACGCTTCTCCAAAGATGTCAGCGGTGCCTTCCTCGCCGCCGCGTCGGTAGAAGTCGAGGGCAGACAGACGCCCGCCAGCGCGCTCCACTCCATCGCTGATGCTTCCATTTTGGTCGATCCGGTTCTTCAAAAGTGTCACTGCCACTGGCAGCACATCCGTGACACAGAACTCAACAGGCAGCCCCGAGAAGTTGGGGTGCGTCCACACCGAGAGGAACGTGCGAACGCAGTGGCGGTGGATGTCAACCGACAGCTTCTTCGGGTCGAACTTGTCGCCTTCGGTGCTTCGGTTGATTTCTTCATCTGCGACCAGCGCAGCGGTCATCGGCGACGCTGAAATCACGTCCAGGTTCGAGATCCGGCTCAACAGCCCAGCGGCGATCCGGAACGATGCCGATGACATGTTCGACAACGACAGTTTCCCTGTCTCGCTCGCCGGGGACTCGAACGACAGAGCGAAGAATCGCTGCACGATGTTCATGATGATGCCCATCAAGTTCGATGCCGTGAACGTAGACCCGGTGCAGGCTGCCACCATGGATTGGCTGCCCGAAGAGTTCTCCTCTTGGTCCCCGCTCGCCATGGTCACGTCCTCGCTAATCGTGCCGCTCATTTGCGGCTGCTTAGACTTCGATCCTTCCGAGGTGTCGCTCAGCGGCTTCAAAAGCTCCAGTAGCACCAGTGTGTTGACTTGCTTCTTCTTCCCCTCGAACACCACGATTGTGATCGTCTCCAGCAGAAACGACAGGTAGTACTGCTGCACGAACGCATCGATCTGGTTCGCCCGCGATTCAGAAATGACATACAGGAGATGCCGCTCGAGCGTGAGAGCCACCGTCTTAGCCAGAGCGCGAGCATGAGGGGCGAGCGGTGCAGTTACGTCCTCGCTGCGTCTGTGCTGAAGTGTCGCCGACAGGAACGCCTTCCCGTATGCACTAAGCAGACTCCTCGAGACGATGGCAAAGCGCAGCAGCAGGAGCGACCCCACCTTCCAAAGTCCTGTTCCCTTCGCTTTGGTCAGCTCGATGCCGGGTTTTGAGTCCGGCCCACTCGAATCTTGCTGTCGCTTCGCCTTTTGATGTTGAGCAGCCAAACTCGCGCGCTCGAACTGGACGGATCGATCGACGGAGAACAGCCGAGCAAGCACAAGCTGCGTCGTCTTGGATGCAAACTCGATAAACCACCGACGGTTCTGCAGGTGCCCGTGCGCAGTGTCCAGCGTCCAAATCAGCACGGAGCAGAGCCATTCAATCATCGCGAGCACGCGTAGATAGTCGCCAGTGAGCGCAACCTTCTCGGCGTCGGCCTTCGTAGTTGAGCCTTGCGCTGGCACTTCATCAGACGGGTTGAACAAGTTCACCAGCTCGATATCCGGCAGCGAGCTGAGGATCCCTTCCGCGCCTTCGCCACTTTCGCTCAGGTACCATGGCAGCCCGATCTTCGCCCTGGCAGCTCGCAATAGATCGAGCTGCGTGCCAATCTCCTTGACAACTGCCGTCAGCAAGTTTGTCGGCTGCTGCGATGCATAGGAGCGAAGCGCCAGTGTGATCGCCTGTGCAGCTGGATGATGCCGAAACGCGTTCGAGGAGCGATCGATCGATGCACCTGCAGTCTGCTGGGGCAGTCCACTCGACAAAAATGACGTCGTCGACGGCAGAATCAGCTGGTACAGCCGCAGCAGCGCCTGGACCCCGCCAAGGTCAGCAAAATACGACGCATGCTCCGACTTGGACAGCATCGGCTCCAACAGCTCGGCCAAATGGGTCGTCATGCGCAACAGAGTGCCATAATCGCGCTCCCCGGCGCTGTCTGCAGCCGCAGGCGAGAGCGATGCCTGCTCCAAGCGAACCTTTTCTTCTCCGAAACGGATAATCTTCCGGACTGCGTGGACTGCCGCTTGGACAGCAGAGTTCTGGGTGCTGGGCACGTGACGCATCAGCTCAAAGATGCCGGCGCCAACTACCGACGCGACGTCGCCCTGGAGGCAGTCGGACGACTCCTCTTCCGCGTACTGTGGGAGCGCGAACATGTCGAGCAAGTGCATCAATGGCTCGTACTTCGCCACCTTCTCCGCATGGTTTGCTGTAAGGCTCAACGCATTGAGAACCGTGGGCACGGCGATGATCAGATCGCTCGATCCTGGGAGCAGGATGCCTGACGGGTACAGGTCCTCGATATTCCAGCGAGTCGTCGTCTTCAGGAAGGCGTCAGCGATCCCAGAAGAATGAACGTGGTTGACGCTGCTGGGGTCGTTGTTGATGACATCCGATACCACAACCGAGGCCTGGGCAAACACGGCCGGCCCAAACGTGTCGACGTTGCCCAGAATCTTGAGCAGCACCTTGCTAAGCACGCTGCCATCGCGGATCACTCGGCTGGTTGCCCCTGCGCTCATGACCCCTTGCGAGTGAAACGACATCGACAACGCCGCCAGAATCGAAATGACGAGCGATCCTTTCGCCTCTGGAAGCTGCGCTTTCGGGGTGGTCGTCGAAGTGGCAGTCGTCGACACAGTGGAGCACTCCGCCACGAGGCGGTCCGTCAGGATTCCGACGCCGTTCAAATCCTTGTACAGGTTCGCGGCTGCGGAGTGGCTACTGACCGTGATCTCCAAGCCTTGGACGCACTGCGTGATGATCGTCGTGTGGAATGCGTTCACGGATGGCATCGTGATCGTGTGGAGCAGCGCAGGCACAATTCCATTCTCCGTCAAAACCGCTGCGCCGGACTGGACGGCGACGACCGCCGACAGCAGCTGAAGCACCGCTTCCACCCAGCACAGTTTGGCCTCGGTAGGACTGCCAGTCGGGTTGCGGAACGCCGGGCCACCCACGACCTCTGCTTCTTCAGGTGACAGCAAGTCTGTGGTCGCTTGGACAAACGCAACAGCGAGACTCATGTCCATGTCATTGTCGGCCTCCGACGATGTGCGTGCTGTCGGCGCCGCCCCCGGGACATCTGTTGTCAACCCAGCGGTCGCCGAATTTCTCCGCGACCCACTCGTCTTGGTTGTGGCGCTCTCGAGCTCCGACATACAGAAGCGGACCAGGGACGGGAAGACGCCATGTGGCGCACCCTTCACCACGCCAAGAGCAGACAGCACGTTGGACTGGCGACCTAGCACGCCCATTCCTCCGGCGCGGCCGACCCGGTCGTTCACGAGCGCCGTCAGCACCAGGAGAGCAGACGTGCGCACTCTGATCGGGATCTTCTCGCAGATCTCGACGCGGATCAGCTCGACAATCCCGCGCGTCAGCTCCGGGTTCTGCTCAATGTAGTTGATGACGTCGGACGACTCGCCGAAGCTCGAAAAGAGCGCCAGCAGCGCGTACAGGCGCTCGACCACGATCGCCTCGCGCGTGAGCTTGCTCCGGGACGCGTAGCACGCGCGGATCTTTGTGTACAGCTGGAAGTGGAGCTTCTTGGGCACGTTGAACTCCGCCACGAGTCGCTCGAACGTGTTGGCGGCAGCGTACGCAGTGTCTGCGAACAAGCCGTCGCTTCCGCGCTCTGGGTCCTCTGTAGATGCCTGTGCATTGTCCGGCAGCGGTGGGATTGGCACTGCGACTAGCTCGGCGCGCGACCCCGCCTCCTGGCCGTAAAACTGGAAGGAGAACTGCTCCTGCGGCGCACTTGTGGTTGACGCGTTCAGGAAGTCGACGACGTCGAGGCTGCTGTTGAGCGACCCGTGGCCCTGCGCGATCCCCAGTAGTCGGCGGCGCAGCAGCGCGCTGCGGCCCGCGCTCGCCTCGAGGAAGCCCGACGGGTCGATCGTGAAGCGGTGCAGCGACGGCGGCAGGGCCAGCATGGCCGCCACGTGGGTCGCCTCGAACGCCACGCGCTCGTTCCTGGCCGACAGGAACGCCGCCACCAGCTGCAAGCGGCCACAACAGTCGTCAGGTCCAGTTACCACCTCTCTGCCACTCGTGCCTGACGGCCAGACGCACCTCGATCGATCCGTACGCCGCCTTGTTCGACGCGTTCTCCAGCAGGACCGCCGTGAAGCGCAGCACCTCGTACACCTGCTCTGTCCGCGCGGCCTCGGCGTCCGCCTCAGTCCTCGTCTCCTCCTCCTTGACCGCGTCCCGCTCCGCCAGCGCCGGCGCCGGCGCGACCAGCACGAGGTGCGGGCTCCGCCGCAGCGCGCGCCGCAGCAGCGCGTCCAGGCGGTCCAGCACGGCGCGCCAGTTGTCCAGGTTGGCCTGCTCCTCGAACGGCCAGCCGCCCACGCACTTGAGCACCGTCGTCACGTGCTCCTCGCGCGCGCGCAGCAGCATGTCCATCAGCTTGCGCTCGCGCGCGGAGGGCGGCGCGCGAGGCGCCCCGGCCACGCGCGCGCCGCCGTACAGCGCGCTACCTGCTTGCATCCCGCACTTGGTCGGTCTCCGCTTGTCCTCTGCGCTTCAACCCCCAGTCCTTGAGTTCTCCTCCTTCTCCTTCTCCTCTCTCTCTCTCTTCTCTTGACGGCCCGTGGACTGCCGCACCTGCCACTTCCGCTCGAGCGACTGCTTGTGCCGCTGCCGGGGGACTCGCGCCGCCCCGTCCGTCGCTCCGGGAGGCGCTCGCGGCCTCGCTTCGCTTCGCTTCCTTCGCTCCTTCCGTCGCTCCCCCGCGGCTGGTGCTGCTGTTCGACCGACCGAGCGATCGGATCCCCCTTGCGAGTTTCTCGGGTTGGAGAACCTCTCGGAGTTGATACGTTACCCAGCACTTGCTGTATGGGAAAGGTATCTTTCTCGGTGTATCGGGTTCTAGGGGGTATACCGGTTCAATACCGGTCTTCAAGTCGGTACGCTCGGTATTACCACCGCACAAAAGATATTTTTTTTTTTCGAAACCATGCCTGCATCATGGAGCTCAACGCTGCACACCATGATGGCGGCTCTCGTGGCGGCTCTTGTGGCGGCTCTGTTGGCTGCCGAGAAGCGTACCAATACACAAGACAGATCCGCGATGAGGCGCACCACGCCGCCACCTCTGCACACCCAGCCGAAGGCGCACGCCAGGCCGTGGCGCCACTCTCTCGAACGCAACGGCGTCATGTTTGTGCGAGTCATTTTCTCTCTTCGTCTGCTCAGTCCCATGGGACGCCACCGCTTCTTCTTCCTCAGGACATCCGTCGGCAGGAGCCGTTGGGACGCATTCTCCGCCCGCGCAGCCACGTCGCCAGGAATAGGCAGGCGCAGAGAGCCGCTGAGGGCTCGACCGGTTTCTCCGGCCTTCTCGGCGCGCCTCTTGGTTCATTTTTGGCCGCGAAACCCCTCACGGTGAGCCGTCGCCACGTTAAATTTGCTCCTTGAGAGGTCGCGGTGAAGGGCTGGCTGTTCGCTCCTGCGGTCACTTTGGAATTTCCAGTCCAGCGCGCAAGTCCGTCCGAGCAAGCTTCATCACCCAGCTTCCTCGCGGTCTCGCCCTCCGTCTTCAAGCCCCACAAGCCCCAAGACCTTTTCTTTCTCTCTCAAGCCAACCATGCGTGAGTGCATCTCCATCCACCTCGGCCAGGGCGGCATCCAGACGGGTAACGCCTGCTGGGAGCTGTACTGCCTGGAGCACGGTATCCAGCCCGACGGTCAGATGCCGAGCGACAAGACCATCGGCGGCGGTGACGACGCGTTCAACACCTTCTTCTCGGAGACGGGAGCGGGCAAGCACGTGCCGCGCGCCGTGCTCGTGGACCTCGAGCCGAGCGTGTGCGACGAGGTGCGCACGGGAACCTACCGGCAGCTGTACCACCCGGAGCAGATC
>JAADYH010000623.1:0-17128 GCA_023338125.1 Phytopythium aichiense | reverse complement strand
TTGTGCACCTAGCCCTAGTGTGCGGTGATTGGGTAATATTGGTGTCCAAAACTTCCTGATTCGCCGAATATTAGAATAAAGCTGTCTGATTGGCCGAAATGTAGTATAGTAAGCTCAAGATGTGTCGGAGATTTGATGATATTCATCCATAACTTGTGGCTCGTGCCACTCCGTGCCACACTAGTAAGTAAAATAAAAACCCGTACAAAATATTGAGAAATCAGTTCTTCAGAATGTTCTGAAATTTTTAATACCTAGTTATAAATACGGACAGGTTTTGGACACAAACACCGCGCTTTCCGCTGTGTGGTCCACATACTACCACACCCACCACATTATTCGTACTTATACGAATACATTTCCAACGTACTGTCGAAGCAATAATAATACTGATTATCGGATTACTGTTGCGTGTTTTTGACTCTTCGTATTTTTGCATATTCGTTGCGTGTTTTTTTTTCTTCTGTAGTGACACCGGCTCGTCACAATATCTTTTTGCAACCCTAGCCCGTGTATATTCCAATCCCCGATGTGAATTCGCCATATTCCAATCCCCGATGTTCAAGCAGCTACAAATTGATGGCTGATTGGACAAAAACACCACCAAGGGAAAGAAGTCTGCCGTTACGTACTGTACAAGCGTACCCTCCAAACGGTACCCCCCTCCAAGTCCTTCAAGGAAGCCTCCACCCCGGAGTGACATGGGGGAAAATGGATGGGCGTGTCCTCCCGCCGATCGCCGCGTCCTTCCACCCCGCAATGCCGCGATGCTGAGCCTCACCACTCGCTGTTCTTCCCGCGGCGCCTCGTCCTGCACCGACCGGCCAGCAGGCGCTCGCCACCGCTCACAAGGACGTGCACGTCATGCCGGCGGCATCTCTACTGCTGATGCTAATGCTGATGCTGATAAAGAAGACGGAGGCGACGGCCACGACCATCCACTTCGTGAACGAGTGCGCGGACGCCGTCGTGTGGTACGACGGCAGCTCCAGCCGCGCGGTCGCCTCGGGCACGGCCTACTCGACGCAGCTCGCGGCCGGCGACAACGCGGCCTACCGCGCGGGCGTCACCAACGACGCCACGCGTACGTCCACCCTGCTGATCGTGGCCCTGCTGGCCGTCACGCGACGCTCCAGAGACTCACTGCGTGACGCTCTTGTGCATGTCCTGGTGCGTGCAGTGGCCGAGTTCGCAGTGGACGGGAGCAGGACGTGGTACGACATCTCCATCATCCCGGCGGGGCCGCTCGGCGGGGTACGTGCTTGCGACTTGCGACTTGCGACGACCCACGGAGGACGCGCTGGCTAACCAACAGCTGGTTGTGGCCGCCAGCCGGGCTCCTGCAGCAGCCTGGACGAGTGCAAGGAGGTGACGGGCGGCCAGGGCTTCAACGTGGCCATGCGCATCGTGCCGAGCGTCCCGGGTGCCTCGGCCGAAGCCGTTTGCCGCACGCTCTCGTGCCTGGCCGACGGCTGCGAAGACGCGTACCAGTACCCGGACCAACCCGACAAGACGCACAGCTGCGCCGTGGGTGTCTCGTTCGAGGTCATCTTCTGTCCCTCGGACGCGTCCGCTTCAGCGTCCGGCAGCAGCAGCAGCAGCGACTGGGTCCCGCTGGCCTCGGCAAGCGGCAGCGGCAGCGGCAGCGTCCTCGACTCGAACGAAGGCGTCGCAGCCTCCAACTCGTCCTCGGTCGCGTCCGACGCCGAGACGGCGACCAACGCGCGGTCAACGGCGTCCGCCGCCGCCTCTTCCCAGTCCGGGAGCGAGCAGCAGGTCAGCAACAACGGCGGTGCCGCGGCGGACAGCAACTCCTCGGCGGTGATCGTGGTGGTGGCTCTGAGTGCCACGGCCGTGGTCATCGTGCTGGGGGCGATCGTCGCGCGGCACTGGCGCACGCTCGCGCTCAAGTGGGAGGCCGCGCACTGGCACAAGCCGCGCTCGAGCTCGCCGACGCTGTCGTTCGTGGAGCTCGACGACCCCGCGACGCCGCAGGGCTCGCGCGCATTGTAGGAAAGGTAGGATAGCAGATAGGTAGGGTAGAATGTACAGCAGTTGGGAGAAAAGGACGCCACGAGATCGGAGAGCAGGTGAAGCAACCTGTTGGCCAAGAATAGAGGCGAGCGAGGGCGACGCACGGATTCCAGACACACCCTTTGACCAAAC
Organism: Phytopythium aichiense; assembly: GCA_023338125.1. Classification (NCBI taxonomy): domain Eukaryota; phylum Oomycota; class Peronosporomycetes; order Pythiales; family Pythiaceae; genus Phytopythium; species Phytopythium aichiense. The sequence continues at coordinate 14,962 of JAADYH010000623.1, read as the reverse complement.
GCCGCGACCGAGCGGACCGCGGCAGGCATGGGGCAGGCACAGTCAAGGACCACGGACTTCGCTGGCGTGCTACCATCGCGGGCGACCGGCAAGCCGAGCAATCCTGCAGCTGCCAAGGCCGCGACCAACTCGATCCAGCCCCTCCACGAGCAGTCGCAGCCCTCGGATGCTGGCTTGTCGTTGCCGGCAGTGACGCAGTTGGACCAGCTGCCAGCCCACTGCATCGTTCGTGAAGGCATCGGCGAGTTGGAGTCGTCGCCAGTCCCGTTGGTTACCGAACGGAGTAGCGGCGATGGCTGCGGTATCCTCACGGCTCGGCCGCCTTCGTCCTTCTACGTTGAACCTGAGAGCGTGCGCAAGGCCCGCGTGCTGGACGAGCACGCCGACGTCTGCTCGGAAATCCTCGAAGACTTCCTGTTCGTGAGCAACCTGCGCGTGGCCAACGACCGCGCGACGTTGGACGCGCTCGGTATCACACACGTGATCGATTGCTGCGCCGAACTCAGCGGCGCGGACGCCGACAAGGAGGACAAGCGCGTTCGGCTCCGATTGGCTTTGCGCGACGACACGCGCGAGGACCTGTCGTCGTTCCTGCTCTTCCGGCTCGTGCCTTTCATCGCTCAGTGCCGTCAGGAACAGCGGCAGCGCCACGCCGCAGGCCCCAAGGTGCTGATTCACTGCCACCAAGGTGTCTCCCGAAGTTGCGCCGTCGCGATCGCGTTCGTCATGGTAGACCGTGCCATGGCGTTCCGCGACGCCATGACGTTCGTCAAGCAGCGCCGAGCCATCTCGAGCCCGAACGCGGCGTTCCTGTGCCAGCTCATTCAGTGGGGACGGGACCTCGACGAGTTCCTCGCGAGCGGCAGCGACCCGCGCGTGCTGAACGGCCTCTTCCGCCTCGCGCCGCACGCGAGTCATGACCAGCGCACGCTTGCACTCAAGCGCTGCGGCGACGTCGACGATCGCTGGACGGAAGAGAGCAGCGTCGCGGCCGAGCTTTGGTCCAAAGGCGTGTTCGTGTTCCAGCGGCCAGGCGATGCGACAGTGGTCGTCTGGACCGGCGCCAAGTGCGACATCGAAGATGGTGCGATGGTTGCAAGACGGCTGGTTGAAAGCGCAGTGCGCGCGAAGGCCTTTGCCGTCGCCCAAGCCCAATCTACAACGATGGTGACCACGTCGAGCGATGGAGTCGCGTCGCTGCGGATTGTTGACGTTCGTGGACCAGAAGGAAGCGCTGGCGATCGGTTCGAGTACGCGACTGAGTTGCAGTGGTATTTGAACGACGTTGTGGCCAGAAAGCAGCGAACGCTATCCATCGACGCACCTCAAGACACCTCGAGCACTTACGACGAAGGTCAAACAAACATCCATGGAACGAAGGGAGACTCGGAGGCACCACTGCTGTTTGTGCTCGAGTCGCTGGGAAGCGACGAGCTTGCCGAGGGTTTCGACGGCGAGTGGGAGCGACTCGAGCAATACGACGCCGAGGACCTCACTCCGCAGGACGCGTTCCTGCTCATCTGGCCATCTTCATCAGCTCCAAGCGCAGCGGAATTGTTAGCGCCGCAGCCTTCACATCGTATGGAGTGCTTTGCCTGGATCGGCGCGAATTGCTCGCTGAATGTCCAACGCATCGTGAATGCGTCACGACACCATGTCGACCAGCTGTTCCCACTGTCAGACATTGCAGGAGAAGGAAGCAGCAGCGTTGGCATCGCGATCGAGCGGCAGAGCAGCGAAAGCGACCGCTTCTGGCACGTGTTCGAGCTCGGATACTAAGCACCAAATGGACACGGCGAGACAGAGCATTGGTCTCTCGAGTTGATGGAGACTTATTGTTGTTGCGTCCATTCATTTCGCTCTATCTGTGCGATGCATCACCTGCTCCGCTTGGTGCCACCACGGATAGCAGGCAGCAGAGCCGCGACCGCGTCGGAGAACGTGACGACATCGTGGTGGCACGGGTCCAGCGTCTCCACAAGCTGCTGCAAGTCGGCGTCCACCTGCCATGCCGCACAGGGACAATGGTGAGCAACGAGACTTCGATCAGAGCTCACAAGGGGGCTCACGTCCACACCTTGGAAGGAGCCACGCGGCCGACGAGCGTCACGAATGCGTCCTGCGCTCACACCGACATCCAGAGAGTCAAAGTTAGCAAGCTTCCCGTCTTTGTGCAGCGAATGCTCCTACCCTCGACAGGATGCCGACGTGATCCACATCGAGCTTGTCGAACTCGGCGCGGAAGGGCTCAAGTAGCTTGAGTCGACCCTGCAACTGGTACGTGAGCAGCACGTGCTCGAACAGCGCGTATGGGATGGCGGCCGGGCTCTTGCGCCGACTCGCGGCCGCCTTCTTCCGCTGCTGCTGCTGGTTCACACTGGCCTGGAAGGCCTCACTGCGCTTCTTGACCAGTCGAAGCAGCGCCGCGCTCTGATCGCATGGTAACAAGAGCATCCAAGGTCAGCCCGTGCGCTGTCAGTACCGCATCAAACCAGTCTTGACGCACATCCTGCGGCTCGTAGAGGTAAGTGAGCAGTTCCGTCCACTCGTCCTCAAAGATGACACCACCCAGCCGCGCCTTGACCAGCGCCGTGACTGCCGAATCGGGCTTGAGCGGGTGCTTGGACTGCAGATACGCACGCAGCAAGTCGGCGAGCGCGCGCTGCAGCTTGCGCTTGATGGCGAGGAAGCCCTCGTCCAGATGGTTGCGCAGCAGGGCCAAGAAGACGGCGACCTCGTTATCTCGCGCTGCTAGCTGCTCGCTGGCCTTCCAGATCGCGCTCGCATAGTCGACGATGAGCTTGGGCAAGCCGAACCGCGTGTTGAGGTACGTGTACATGTGCTGCTCCAGCGTCTCGCGAGGCGCGCCACTGGCGGGGGCCCGCGCATCGCTCTTGCTCTTGGACTGAAGGATGCTGCGCAGAAGGTCGAGAAGCTGCTTGAGCGTCAGGCTGCGCACTCCGATCGCGGTCTGGGCACAGGATAGCGCCGACAGCGACGCTTGTGGAACCGGAGCCAAGGGTTTGATAGCTTCTTGAGCGTCTGCAGCACCGTCGAGCGTGAGCTGCCGACTGGGATCATCGGATGTTGGCTCCACCGCTCGAACTTGGTCATTCACATCGTCTTGCAGTGACTTTCGCTGCCGCAATCGAGCTGGTGGCACCTTCGTGGCTTTGTCGGTGCGCTGAGAGGTTGAAGACTTGCTGATAGCACACGGATTGCCTCCGGTTGAATTGTTCTGACCATTGAAGCTGCCACTAGCGACAGCAACAGGGGAGGTAGACTGCAGCTGCCGCTTCAGAGCAGTGTTCTCCTGCTCCAGCATCTCGCGCCGCGCCTTCTCCTGCTGGAATTGCAGCTGCAGCCCCTCCAGATCGCTCTCGAGGCTCTCGGCCACATCCAGAAGCACCTTGAGCTGCTGCTGGGTAGCCTCTGAAGATTGCTTCGTCCCCTTCCCAGTCCCTGGAGTCGTCACTGCAGCTCCTCTATCCCCATTAGACCGCGAAGTCAACGACTGAGTGCTCTTCTTCACATCCTGGAGTGCTGTGAGCACCTCCTTCTGCAGTCGCAGTAGCCGCGACAACGCGCTGCCGAGGTTCACATCAACTTGACTAGCTTTCTCAGCACCGAAGGCGCCGCACAGCTCCAGAAGATTCCACCTTGTGCGCAGGACCGTCGCTCGAGCGTCTTGTTGGCTCGAATCGTCTGGAGCTCGCGCAAGAACGTCGCGCTCCTGGGCCCCGAGCTGCTCGGCGAGTCGCTCGACGTGCTTGTCAAGCTGTTCGAACATGGCGAGCGTCTCCTGCGCTCTGCGGCCGTCGTTCTTGCCCGCTTCGCACACGTGGAACGCTCGGACGACGCTTTTGAGCTCCTCCAGGAACGCCTCCGTCGACAGCAGGTGCTGCTCGGCTCGTTGCCGCCTCGATGGTGTCTTCGACTGACCTTGGGCGTGAAATGAAGGAGAAGAAGGAGGAGGAGGAGGCATTGACCGCGCCTTACTCGCAGCCTCAATCAGCGACGACCCGCTGCGCTTGGAGCTTGAGATCGCCGATGCGCCTAGCGTCTTGCCCTTGAGCAGCTTTCGCCAGTCCGTCCGGTCGTCCGAGATGCTCGCGAGCAACTCACGCGGCCTCACACTGTTGTTGTTGCCTTTGGCCGTCGTGAGTGTGCGGCTTTGCCTCACAACGACACCTGTGCCGTTGCTGCTGCTTTGGGGATCCTCCTCTGTGAGAGAATGCACGTGCTTGATCGCCTGGAAGCGCAGCCGCAGGTCTCGCTTGGCCTGTGGTGAGATCGGACCGGAAACTCCAGCGCTTGCATTCGCTTCAAGTGCTCCAGACTGACACAGAGGCACGCCGTTGAGGATCCGAAGGCCCGGAAGTAGCTCGAGCAAGCGCCGTTCGTCCTCGGCGCCACCCGCGAGCGGCACGCTGAGGCTCTTGAGTCGAGCACAAGCCTCGAGCGAGACCGCGAGCGCCTCGGGGCTTGGGAACACGACCGCGTTGTTGGACAGATCCAACGCGACAAGTCTCGGCAGCTTCTGCCCTACGCCCGCCGGTAGGGACGAGAGCGCGTTATCGCTCAGGTCCAAGTGCCGCAGCTGGGGGAAGTGCGCGCCGAGGAACTCCATTTCAGCAGACACATCGGTCAGCTGCTTACCGCGGAGAGTGACACGCTCGGCACCAGGGTCCAGCTCCAGCAGCACACGCAGGTCTTCGAGCGCGCTCATGCCAATGGGTTCGCGTGGCGGCGACGGCTGCGGTGTGAGCGACTCGACTGACTCGCTGGCATCGCTGGAGGCCGAGACACGCCCGTCAACGCACGCCATGCCGAGAGTTTGGTGGCGTCCGTCGTTGGTGATCGCGGGAGCGATCCGGGCGAACGCGCTGTGTCAGTTTTGGCGCGAGTGTCGATGGCCGTGGGGCAAAAATAGCGTCGGTATCAGGCCAAGCTCCTCGTGCCATCATTGTCTCCACCAATGTGAACGCCAGATGAAGATTGCATTCTCTTGTCTTTGTCGAGTCCCAAAACGATCCTGCTCATCAGATCGTGTGCTGCTCTGAAGCCTTCAGCCTTTTGCGAGTCAGCACACACATGCACATCTAACAAGCAACGGTGTGCGTCGCCTCCTGGCACGCCTTACACAATACTCGACCCGTCCGCTCCGGGACGGCGACGCCACCACTGGCCACCAGCGATCCGACTGTTTACAGCACCGTGATGTTGTCGGTCGGGGTCACGAGCCCGTCGCCCGTGGCGTAGATGGACATCTTGGGCTCGTCGTTCTCGAGCTCCTGCTTCTTCTTGCGCACGACGACGACAGCCGCGACAGCGGCGACAACGGCGGCGGCACCAATGCCCCCGACCACGTAAGCCGTCGCTCCCCCCTCTTCCTCCGAAGTCTTGGTCGTCACCTTCTCGCCGCTGCCGCTACCCTTGTTGCTCGAAATGTTGGTTGTGCTCGTGGTGCTCTCGGATGAGACCGACGACGGCGGACTGGAGGTGGGGGTGTCGTCAATGACGTTGTCGTCCTCATCATCGGCCTCGCCAGCCACCTCATCGTCGTCGCCGTAGCTCGCCGAGGCGTCGACGGAGGAGTCAACAGAGGAGTCGACCGAGGAGTCGACCGAGGCCGACGACGAAGAGTTGGTGCTCATGGCCTCGTACAGGTCCGAGTCAGCGCTCGTGGACGCCGATGACGACTCGGACTGCTCGGGAGTCGGCTCGGGGGTCGGCTCTTCGGTTGTCGGCTCTGGCGTCGGCTCTTCCGTAGTCGGCTCCGGCGTGGGCGCCTCCGTGGTCGGCTCCGGCGTGGGCTCCGGCGTGGGGGACGGCGTGGGGGAAGGAGTGGGGGACGGAGTGGGGGACGGCGTAGGGGACGGCGTGGGAGCGCTGGTCGTGGGCGACGGTGCAGGCGTGGAGCCGCCGCTGCCGCCGGGACAGAACGTGAGCGTGACGCTGGCCGAGTCGGCGCACGCGTGGGTCTTGCCGTCGTCCTTGGGGAACTGGTACGCGTCCGCGCAGCCGTCCTGCATGCACGTGACGGTCGCGCAGCTCGTCTGGATCGACATGGGCGTGTTGTAGCCTACGCCGCCCGTCAGCGTCTTGCACGAGTCCAGGTCCGGGCAGTACTCGGGCTGTTCGAGAGCACACGCGTGGTCAGTCCCGTATCCGATCGGTCGAGATTCGCCACGCTAACAGCAAAACGTCGTGTCACTTACGCCACTGAGGGGGCCGGTGGGGATGATGCTGATGTCGTACCACACGAAGCCGCCCGTGATAGAGAACTCGGCGACTGCACGAGCACATTCGAGCGTCAGAGATGGTGAGGAATTGCAGAGAGGGAGGGGCGAGCGCGCGTACGAGTGGCCTGCGGGCTGATGCCGTCGCGGAACATGCCGAGGAAGCCCTGGGCGAGCGTGCGCTGGGTGGTGCCGCCGGGCGAGAGCGCCTCGGTGGCCGAGTTATCGTACAGCTGCACGGTTTCGTCGCACTTGTTGACGACCTGGAGCTGCGTGGCGGACGCGGTCGCGAGGGCCGCGAGCGCCAGCAGCGCGGTCTGCGGGCGGAGTACTTGCATGGCGGTCCGAGGGTCCTGCTGGAGCTAGGAGCTGGCGGTCGCGCGGCAAGTTGGGGAGTGCGGCGGTCAGAGGGGAGGGACCACGAGCGCACGAACGGAGAACCGAGAACCGAGCAGCAGACTGGGCTCCGAGGGCCACACGGACGCCGAAGAAGAGCCTTTGGCCTTGGACTGTGCGGACCGAGCGAGCGTCTCCGTGCCATCGACCGAGCGACCGAGCGCAATGCCGGACATGCGCCAAAGGAGATGGGCGGCCGGCTCTCGCACAGCAAAGCTCGACGAGCTACGACCTGTATGAGATGGTAGGATGCATGATATGATATTGTATAAACACGTTCAATTGTAAGAAAATGGATGCGATATATAATATTACCAACACGGTTGATGGACGCCGCCGGGATCCTATTCGCCTGCTGCACGCGCGACCGACGACCCGCCCGCCGGTTTCGAGCGCGCAAAGCCGCCGCAAAGAGGAAAAATCCGACTGGTCGGACTTGCGACGTCGTCGGCGCCTTGAGCGTTCCTGGAACGGCAGCGCTGAGGGTCGTCGCGCGTGGCGTCAGGATTGAAAGGGGGCGTTGACACATGAAGGACTGTGCGGCGAGGGCGGTGTTCGAGTTGCTGCGGAGCTGAACGGACGCCGCGACCTGTGTTTTGTTGCCAAACTTCTGAACGGCGAACTGGCTCAAGCTCGAAACTGAAGTCCCGTCTCTCGCCCATCAGTCGTCAGCGGGGAAGGCGACTCACGACAGGGCAGGCTTCGGCTTCAGCTTGGGTGTGGCGGTCGTCGTGAGGTGTGTCGACGGCCGCCCGAGCAAGCAGGCGGCGGACACACAGCCAACTGCCGGGTCGATCCTGGGAGGTGGCGCATTTGTCGCGGCATCTTTTCCATGCGTTGGCGACCTGTGGTCGAGTTGGTGTTCGCGATTTGAAATGGTTGGAAGAAACAAATGGTTACTACGTAACCACCCCAAATACAAGACTGTGGGAGATCTTTCAGTCATCGCCCCCATATCCGCCGCTGAGTGCACCGATCGATTTTCGAAGGAAATTGTGGACGACAGGGTTTCCGGCAATTTGAACCAATAACTGGGGTACACGCGACAAGGGGGAGCCGATTTTTTTTGTCGCGATGGTTCAAAATTGACACGATTCATCCGACCTCTATCTGTTATCTGACAGAATCGGATACATTAACGTTGAAATGTCGCGTCTGATTGTTGAACATAACAGACACCGCAGCGGTAAAGTGGCAAACCAATCCACTATTATAATACATTCCGAAATCCAACATAAACCCGCTTCAACCAGATCAACCTTCCCTCACCACCACTCGGTCCCTACACGACCGAGTCGGCTCCGTCACCAGCGATCTCGTCCTCCACCTCGTCTTCTTCTTCTCCGGCCGCCCGACCCGCCGCCAGTGCCTCGGACGCCTGGTCCTCCTCAACCTCGGCCAGCTCCTCAGCCAGCTCCTCGGGCGGCGGGCCGCCGACCAGCAACTGCGCGACGCGCGCCTGGAAGCGCCGACAGTACCAGTGCGGGGCCACGGCCGAGATGCCGCGCGACGACTTGCCGATCAGCACCTTGCCGGCGCGCTCGAGCTTCTTCTCCCAGTCCCATTCCTGCAGAATGTCGATGATGCCCACGAAGTACACCTCCGTGGCGTCACCGGGTGCAGCTGCCTCGCCCACGAGCGGAGCCAGGTGCCAGCCGGCTGCATCGCCGTCGCTCCCGCCTTCTTCTCGACTGGTTGGCGCAGCCGCGTCCCCTCCGAACTGGCACGAGTGCACACCGATGAGCAGCGAGTAGTCCATGATGCCCATCGACTTGAGGAACGCGCTGTCGGCCGACAGCTGCGCCACGAGCGTCTGCCGCGCGCTCTCCGACAGCCGCAGCTCGCGCGCAAAGTCCAGGTCCTTGAGCACCGTGTCCGCCACATGGACGTGTCGTCGCTGCGAGCTGCCGCCCGACCGGCGCGAGCCAAAGTCTCCGACAGTGAACGGCGCGTGGCAGTCGGCGCACTCGGCGCGCTCGCCCCGCTGCGGCCTGCGCGCGCGGCGGTCGACCCACGAGCCCTTGATGTCGTACTTCTCGCTGACCGCCGGGCAGTGGTGCGCGCTGTGCAGCACGTTGGCCATCACGACGAAGTAGAAGCTGCGTCCGTACAGCCGCAGCCGGTGGCACCCGAACACGCGGATGAGTCGCGACGCCGGGTGCGCCGTGATGTACGCCGCGTACGCCGGCGCCATGCGCACGAGCGCGCGGCACTCCTTGGCGCGCATGCTCTTGACGATCAGCGCGTTGTCGCCCGTGAAGAACATGAAGGCCCCGCTCGAGCCGGCGCTCACGCGCTCCTTGGCCGTCGAGCGGAAGCTCGCGAGGTACGTCGCCTCCGACAGCCCAAAGGCGTCCCGCACCTCGCGGAACGCGCGCGGCGCAAAGTCCATGAACAGCTTCGGCTTGGGCTCCGAGTCCAGCAGCGTCATGGACAGCGACGCGCTCCGTGCCTCGCGGTTCGTCAGCGAGAGCCGCCGCGACGAAAACAGCGCCGACCGCCGCCGACTCGACAGCGCCAACGGGTCCGAGGTCGGAGGCTCCGTCATTGATGGCGTCGACGGCGACGGCTGCTCGGTCGGGTCGGCATTCTCGAGCGTGGTCGCTCCGTGGCTCTGGAGCTCGATCTCCGACTCGAACAGCTCGAACGGCACCTGTGAGACTGGGTACATGGAGAAGCCCCGCGGTATCCGCCCCGAGTCGCCGTCACCGTCCCCGCCACTCGGCTGGTGGCCTTGGTCGCTTGTCGAGCGAGTGCGAGCGGAAGGGACCTCGTGGCCGCGCAGACAATACGCGCGCGGCGATTGTTGAACTCGCAGCGCCTGCACGTGCTCGAGCGTCGGGTTGTTGGCGAAGGCCGAGTCGCGGCCGGCGCCGACCAGCAGCTGCTGCACCGAGGACGGCGCCTCGGCTTCTCGTGCCCGCTGTGCCGCGCGCAGGATCGACTTGGTGATGCCGCAGACCGTGTAGTAGATGATCTCGCGCTGGAGCGTCTCGTTGTTCTCCGACGCCCACGACTTGACCCGCTGATCGGACGACGAGTACGTCGAGGAGTAGGACGAGGAGGAGGAGGAAGAGGAGGAGGCAGACGCCAGCTCGCCACGGACCATCCGGGTCGACGCAGCAATCGGAGGACTCGCGGCTTCCAGAGCAGCCAGCGACGCGCGAAAGTTGTCGCCGGCCGCGCCGGAACAAACCGTCGCGACGCGGCTGTCGATGTCTGGGTCCAGTCCATCAGTCAGAGCGTCCGCGCCACGCTCCAGCGCTCGAGCCCGGCGGAAGCAGCACGGGAGGCAGCGTGAGGCCCACTGCGTCCCACGCTGACACGCGCGCAGCAAGCACGCCGCGCTGTTCCGGTCGCGCTTGTTGACGGCGACCCAGACGACACATGTGAAGAAGCCCTTGGCCGCGAGCGAGTAGTAGAACGCGGCACTCATGGCGTCCATGCCTCGGTACGTGCCGGCGTCGTCTCGGTCGATCACTGGCACGTGCGCGAGCGCTTGCGAGTCGGAGCGGAAGGCGAAGAACGTGACCAGGAGCGCGAGCCACGTCGCGTTGAGCGTGTGCACGTACACCGTCATGCGCTTCATCATGCGGCGCCGCGCCTTGAGCGCGATGACCGTGCCGCTGTTCGAGCGCCACCAGCCAACCACCAGGATGGCCTGCGCCGCCACCACGAGCAGCACGACCACGAGGAACAAGGCGCCCCAGTACGCCATGTTGAGCCGCTGCCAGTTGCCTACGACCCGGTCGCGCGTCGAGTCGGCCGCCACGTGCGGGAGCATGGGCAGCGACAGCGCCACGGCGCGGCAGAGCTCGGGCCGCGTCATGTCGTACGCGGCCTGCGAGCGGTCCGAGTAGAGCACCACGGGCACGAGCACGGCCAGCAGCGCCGAGCACGACCAGACCGCCGCGTGGTACACGCGGAGCTGCGCGCGGTAGTTGGCGAACGGGTTCGAGACCGACACGAAGAGGTGCACGATGGCGGCGCCGAACCAGCCGACGCTGGCGAGCAGCAGGAACATCTCGAGCGCCACCGACGCGCTGCAGGCGCGAGCGCTCATGGCGCGGCACGTGACGGCCGCGCCGTCCACGCTGCAGTAGCGGAAGACGTGCACGAGCGCGAGGAGGCCGAGGCCCAGCTCGCACACGGCCACGTGCACGAGCAGCTGGTTCGGGTACCGGCAGTCGGCCGCGTCCACCGCTCGGTTCACCGCCGGGCTGCTGGCAGTCGACGGCCGAGGCGCGGGCGTCGACCGCCCCAGCAAGTGCGAGAGGCACACGAACAGCGAGGCGAGCACGCTCAGCAGGGACCCACCGACGACCGGCGCGAGCGGCTGCAGCGGCGCCGGCAGCACGAACGCGAGGCAGAAGAGCGCCAGGTACAGCGCGAGTGCCGCGCCCCACCACGCCAGCTTGCGCGCGAGGCGGCGTCGTCTCGGGCGGCGCGAGCGCGGCGCGTCCCAGTCGTCGTCCGAGGAGGACGCGCGGCCGAGCGCCTCGCCCGTCTCCTTGTCCTTGTCGCCGTCGCCCACCGCCGCGAGCTGCACCACCAGGCTGCCCGACGTGCGCCGCCACTGGCTGAGCGACGCCGTCGCCGGCGACAGGGACGCCGCGGACGTCGACGCGCGCGTGGGGCCTACAAGCGCTGGAGCGGTGGGCGGTAGGCCGCCCAGGATGCCCGACAGCGCGTGCGAGTGGCTGCGCGAGTGGTACGCGTCGCTGGAGCCCGAGGACGCGAACGAGCCCGAGAGCGCGAACGAGCGCCGGCGCTCCCTGTCGGCGGCCAGCGGCGTGGTCACCGCGCGGTAATCTCTGCCGCGGTCCATGCTCCTGCCGCTAGTCATCGCGCCGGTCACGGGGGAGAGCCGCCACAGGCGCCCGCGAGCCGAGGCGGAGGCCGAGGCGGAGCACGCGTCGCCGGGTGCGTGATACGGTTGTGGGCGCATGCTGTCCGCTGGTCTGTTGGCTTCTCCCGTCTGCGAAGAGGACGCAGGAACGCGGCCGGAACCGCGCGGGTCGGTCGGGATCCCTCGCGGAAACGCTCCCGGGGGTAAAGATAGCCAACTGCCGCCACCCACCGCCAGGACACCCACCGGTGGCAGACAGAGCCTCTGGTCGCCGCCCACTCAGCGGGTGGGGCGAGCGAGCCGTGCGTCAAGCGGTGACGGCGACCGCCACCTGCGCCTCCGCCGCCATCCCCACGCCGATGATTTTCGACGGGGATTGCTGTACCGTAAAAGATCACGGAAAACGGCGGCTGAGATCTCGGTCTCCCGATCAAGTACACGGTTCGCGCGCGCGGATTGGCGGAAAAGCAGCGCGAGTTGGGTGTACGCTGTATCCTACAGGTTAACGCATCTATCTCTCCACATGGGCGTGGATGGCATCATGGCGCGCCATCCACGCAGCCTCGTGCTCCGCCGGCTGAAGCGAAACGTTTACTTGACGAGGACCCGTGAGTGGAGGCTGAAGCAGGCTCCGAGGCGTGTGCGTCAGCAACGCCCGAGTACTGTGGCAGCGGCGGTAACGCTCAGTCGCCAGCGCACGTGGTCATGAGGCCGGCGCCACTGGCTGCTTGGGAAGTTCCCAGTGGGGAGACTGATGGACGGCACCGCGCGTGGGTGTGAGGTAACAGGCGCGAGTGGGAGGCGACGGGGGCCCAAGCGGCGGCGCCGCACCCTGGACTGACCACCGGCGCGTCAAACGAGCGTAACAACTTGAGTTGAGGCGCAGAGCAGGCGGTACAACCTGTGGCCTTTGGTGCCCGTGGCGGCGTTAGCTTCGCGGCGGCGGCTCATATCGTAGCGCACGACACGGCGACCGGCCGTCTGACATGATGGAGTGCCTCCACCTGTCTCTCTCTTCTCTCTCTTCTCTCTCTTCTTTCCTCCTGAAGTCTCGGTCGGTCTCAGTCCATGCACACGGGCTCGTCGTCGTCCTCGAACTCGAGCGGCGGCCTGCGGGGGCAGCGTCAGTGAGCACCTCACGAGTCGAATGGATCCCCGCTTTCCTGACCAGCAGCACGTACAAAAAGTCGACGAACTCGGCCGTGGGCAGGTGCTTGGCCGCCACGGCGCGGCGCGACGCGTGCTCCTGGCCGTGCATGGCGCGCGCCTTGACCTTCTCGCGCGCCGTGGCGAGCTCGCCGTCCAGCAGGCGCAGCTGCCGCAGCCGCACGAGTACGCGCGCGCGGTAGAAGCCGCCGTGCGCGGCCGCCAGCGGGCTCCCGCGTAGCGACAGCTCGCCCAGCAGCGGCAGCGCCGCGAGCGCCTGCAGCTCGCGCACGTCGGCCACCGCGCAGTCGCGCAGCTCCAGCCGCTGCAGCGCCTTGCAGTCCTGTGCGAGTAGGTCGGTCATGCGCGTCAGTCTCCGCTCAACCTTCTCGGGAGGGTAGAGCGGTGGAGAACCTGGAGCTCGGCGAGCCTGGCGAGCGGGTTGGCGGACGCGTCGAGGTGCTGCAGTCGCGGGAGCGCCGCGACGCCCTCGACGCTCGAGACGGCGTTGTGCGCGAGCAGCAGCGTCTCGAGTGCCGGTAGCGGCTGGTGAGCGCGGCCGTCCTCTCCATCGTCGTCGTCGTCCAGAGCGAGCAGTTCGCGGGTGGACGTGAGGCGGTTGTGCGAGAGGTCGAGCACGCGCAGGAAGCGCAGGCTGGCGAGCCCGGCGGCGTCGGCCAGCTCGTTGCGCGCCAGCCGCAGCTCGAGAAGGAACGGGTGCGCGCGAGAGAGCCCGGCCGGCAGCCGCGCCACGCGGTTGCCCGACAGGTCGGCGCGGCGCAGCAGCGAGCCGACCCAGCGCGCGCCGCCCTCCCACTGGCGCGCGCGCGAGCACCGGGGCACGTTGTAGTCTGCAGCGAGGCAGCAGCGTCGGGTGTTAGCGCTCGGTGGTGACCGACAGCGATCAGAGCAGCGGTCGACGGTACCGAGGACGTCCGTGAGCTCGTTGTCGGCCGCGTCGAGCGAGAGCAGCACCGGCAGGTGCCGCAGCGGCGAGAGCGACGTGAGCCGGTTGCGCCGACACGCCAAGTGCTGCCAGCGAGAGCGTTAGAGCGAGCGCGTGGAGAGGTGGCAGGCAGGAGAGAGAAAGACCTGGACGTGCGGGAAGGCGTGCAGGGCCTCGAGGTCCGCCAGCGAGAGCGCCGACAGGTCCGCCGTCGTGAACACGTGCGCCTGCGAGAACGGGTCGCGTCCGAGCACGCCGAGGCGCGCGCTGACCATGGCGCGCGTGAGCGTCACCTCCGTCTCGCCGTCCGTCTCGCTCGCCATCGTCTCGCTCGGCATCGTCCGTGGGCTGCTGCGGTCTGAGGTTCAAGGCGTGAGGCGTCGCGCGTGTGGCTGTCCTCTCGAGGCAAGAGGCAAGAGGCTGCGACCGAAGCGACGCACCAGACAGACAGACAAGCAAGACGCGTTGTGCTAATGGTACAAAACGGGAAGGGAGTGCCAACGGATTCAAGAGAGCAACAGGCATGGACGCGCTGCACTGTCCTGCCTAGAGGCGTCAGTGCGAGCAAAGGACCCTCATGACCGGGATGGCAGCGCTTCCTCCGCTCTGCCGGGGTCCTGGGGACGGAGCGGCGCTCCTGCACGCGGTGATGGGGCCTACAAGACGGCGCCAGGCGTCGACATGAGCACCGACACCTCGCGCGACGTGTGCTGCGGGCCGGGGCTCTTGGCCTCCGCCTCCAGCTTCTTCTTCTTCTGGCGCACGGCGTAGATGAAGCCGCCGGCGGCGATGCCGACCACGGCGATGCCGGACGCGAAGATGAGTCCGAAGCTCGAGCTCCCGGAGCTCGCCGACTGCACGCTGATCTCCATGGTGCCGCTGTCCGAGCCGTCGGTCGTGTCGTCCGTCGTGGTGGCGGTCGTGACTGTCGAGTCGTCCGTGGTGGCCGTCGAGTCCGTGTCCGCGGCCGTGGCCACGCCGGCCGAGTCCTCGTCGGCGTTGCTGGCGCTCGAGCCCGTCGAGTAGTCGGCGCTGGCGCTAGACGTCGAGTTGAGCGAGAAGCTGCCGTCGAGCGCCTCGCCCTCGACCTCCTGGCTCGAGCCCGTCTCGGCCGAGTCCGAGGCGCTCGCGCTGCCAGACGTGGGCGTCGGGGTCGGCGTGGGCGTCGGGGTGGGAGTCGGAGTGGGCGTCGGGGTCGGGGTCGGGGTCGGCGTCGACGTGGGGGTCGGCGTGGGGGTCGAAGTGCTGCTGCTACTGCCGCCACTGCCACCCGGACAGAACGTCACGACGAAGCTCGTGCCCGACGGACACGTGTGCGTGTTGTCGTCGTCCGACGGGTACTGGTACGCGTCGTCGCAGCCATCCGCGAGGCACGTGACCGTC
>JAADYH010000622.1:0-17197 GCA_023338125.1 Phytopythium aichiense | reverse complement strand
GTTGCGGAAGAACAGAAATGTCCTGCGCTGTGTCAACAGTGCTTGCAGGGCCAACTTCTGGAACCGCGACGTCAACGCCGCCCCCAACATCCTCGAACTGCTCGCTGCCAGACTGATGGGTCTCGGGAGGATTGCTGCCTTTGCTCGAGCTCGAGGGTGATGCGGGTCTCATCTCCATGCAACGTGGGTGGGAAGGATTTCGGTCCGTCACCACGCCACCAGGTCATTTCGATCGTCGCATTTCGATCGTTCGATTCGACAGTCCTAGATAACCGCCGCCAGACGACGTCACTGTTCGTTGGCGAAACGCTAATAGTGGCCTGCGAGGTGTTGAAGTCGATGCACCACGTCACAGACGCGACGGGAATGACCACGGACACTGCCTTGGGACAGGCGTTGGTCGCCCCCTGTCAACCCTGCGGCGGGACGCAGGCGCTCGCCTCTCACTCGTGGACTCTCTCGTCGCTCTGGCCGTCGGCATGGCGAGTGAGGGGGAGCGCGCGGCGCCGGGGCCGCCGGAGACGCCGCCGCCAGAGGCGATGCGCTCGGCCGACTCGGTGCGCGCGATGCTGCTGGCTCGCCGACGCTCAGCACCCGTGCGGGCCGAGACGCCCCAGCTGGAGGTAGGAATCCGTATCGACTGCTTGGAGCGCGAGCTCGCGGCGACCAAGGCGGAGCTGGAGTGCATCGAGGCCGACAGGACGCAGCTGGAGTTGCGTGTCGAGGAGTTGGTGGGCGACAAGGCGCAGCTCCATGTCCGACTGTCGGCAGCGCTGGCAAACATCCGAGCGCTCGAGGCGGAGCTGGCCACTGCATCGCTCAAGGACTACCGCACGAGGCTGGACAAGAAAGCGGGCGGGAAGCACTCGGAGGTCGACATGGCGGGGCTCCGGCGCGAGAACCTCAAGCTCAAAGCGTCGCTCAAGAAGCTGAGAGGACAGCCCGCTGGTAGAGACCAACACAGTCGAGAGCGCGTGGTCGCGGCTGAAGCGAAGAGCAAACAGCTCGCGGCGGAGGTCGAGGGTCTCAAGCGGCGCCTCCGCTTCTTGGACGGCGCAAGCAGAGAAGCGACAAGAGTCCAAGGCAAGAAAAAACAGACGCCCCAGCGACCTGCTACCGCCAGAGCCCCGGTCAGCCGGCGTGGTTCTCTTGAGACTGACCTGACATCACCGCCATCCCAGCAGTCTCGTGGAGCAGCAATCGAACGCGCGGTCCAGAAGCCTGTGTGGAAGTGAGAGAAGCAGGCTCGGCACAACTGCCGATGGCGAGCAGTGCTGCTGCCGTGAGGAACAAGTTATCACATGTGCGCGTCGTATAAATACCAGACGACATCGTCCGCAGTCTGCTGCGAAAAAGTGTCTTGACTCAAGACTTCTCGAGGTGGCGAATCCTCAGCTTTATCAGCGTCGACAGGCACGGGAATAGCCCCAAGAAAGCTCGAACCGCGTGCGCTGCAGCCGTATAAATAGTATCGAGGCATGACTGCCGGTCTCGCTCATTCCCCACAACACCTCAGGAGCTGTGAGACCGCGGAGGCTTGATTCGGCGCCTTTGCCGACCCACGACCCAGCCATGGAGGCTGCTGCGCCAGCCCAGCGTGCCAAGCGCAGGGAGCGCAAGGTGCGCGTGGACCTGACCCTGTGCCGCTATGAAGTCGTGCGCAAGATCGTGCGGGACCGCGGGTGGGTGGCCGTGTCCGACGAGAGCGACCCGCGCGCCGTGGCCGCGTGCAACCTGCACTGGGTGGACGTCCCGGAGGTGCAGGGCAAGTTCACGTCGCTGCTGCCGTACCAGAAGCTGAACCACTTCCCGGGTATGTCCAACCTGGCGCGCAAGTCGCGGCTCGCGCGCAACTTCGACCGGCTGCGCAAGCTCTTCCCGGACGAGTACGACTTCTGCCCCAAGACGTGGATTCTGCCGTTCGACCTGCACGACTTCCAGCAGTACTTCAGCGCCGAGGGTGTGAGCGCGCGGCCGTTCATCATCAAGCCGGACCACTCGTGCCAGGGCCGCGGCGTGTTCCTCACGCGGCACCTCAAGGAGATCAACAAGAACGACATCATGGTCGCGCAGCAGTACGTCGCGCGGCCGCTGCTGATCGAGGGCAAGAAGTTCGACCTGCGCATCTACGTGCTCGTCGCGTCCTGCGACCCGCTGCGCGTCTACCTCTTCGAGGACGGACTCGTGCGCATGTGCACGGCCGACTACGTCGTGCCCAACGACGCCAACCTCGAGCAGCGCTTCATGCACCTGACCAACTACGCCGTCAACAAGCGCGCCGCAAACTTCGAGCGCAACCAGGACGCCGCGGCGGACGGCAGCGGCAGTAAGCGGTCGCTGCGCTGGTTCTTCTCGTGGCTCCGCTCATCACTAGCGAACAGCGAGGACCACCCGTCGTCATCCATGACGCCGGACGAGCGCGTCGACAAGCTGTGGCAGCAGGTTGGGGATATTTGCTTGAAGTCCATTCTCACGGTGCAGCCCGTGCTGGCGCAGGAGTACCGCTCCACGTTTGCCAAGTACCTCCGCCACGCCTACTCGGCCGGCCCGTCCGCGTCCATGGCGTCCACGGCTTCGACCTCAGCCAACCGGCCGGCGAGTGCCCAGCCTGCAAGCTCTTTTTCGACCTCAGCAGCGGGCAACCCGAGTCGGAACTCGTGCTGCTTCGCGCTGCTGGGCATGGACGTGCTAGTGGACGAGAACCTCAAGCCGTGGCTGCTCGAGGTGAACCACTTGCCGAGCTTCGGCTGCGACTCGCCGCTCGACTGGAACATCAAGGAGCGCCTCATCTCGCAGACGTTCGACATCCTCGGCATCTCGCCCGACGACAAGGACCGCTACGACGAAGCCCAGGCGCGGAGCACGCAGCAGCGGCTGTACGGAGCCAGCGGCGTCAGTGGTGGCAGGGATGCGAGCAAAGCCGACAATCAGCTCGCGGATCTGCCGCCCATCAAGGGTAAGTCGCAGCGCCAGCAGGCGCAACAACCCGAGTCGGACGGCCCTGAGTCTCCATCGACGGGCTCGGATGGCAGCGGGAAGGATGACGACAACGACAGCAGTTGGTCCACCGACGGGGACCGTCGCGAGCGTGTGACGAAGCGGGAGAAGCAGCAGTGGAGTCTTGACGTCTTGAGAGAAGTGCTGACAAGGTACTACGCCGCCATGGCGTCTGAACGCGTCACCGACGTCGACAAGATCATGACCAAGTATGCCGAGCGCCAGGACGCGCTGGACCGGCATCTGGCCAAGAAGTATGGCCGCCACCTCTCCGAGTTCGCGGACGACACCGCCTCCACGTCCGACTCGAACTCCAAGTCGAAGATCCGGGTCAAGGCATCACCGACTGTTGCCGACTGCGAGTCTGGCGAGGATACAGCCGAGCAGCCTCAACCCGAGAGTCATGACGACACCGAGCAACTCGTGGACTTCGTGCGCATATACCCGCCGCCGGGTGCGCCGCTGCTCGAAAGCAAGTACCGGAAGATGCTGGACGCGTCGCAGAGCCACATGAGCGAGCTGCAGATGCGCTTCTCAGCTCCGCTTCAGCACCGGCGGCAACATGAAGACGACAGCAATGCGTCCGCGCTGCCTCCGATCAGCGGCGCCATCCGTCGAGACCAGCAGGTTGGCCGCGACTGCTTTGGCTTCACCGGAACCGACAAGGCGCGATGGCTCCTCGGCGACCACGGAGACAAGAAGGCGGCGGTCGTGCCCGGTCCGCAGCAGATCGCGGCGGCGCACCGCCTCATGATGGGACACTCGAGCCAGAAGACGTCCATCAAGCCGCCGACGCCGCCGGAGAAGATGCCACGCGCGCGCCAGGAGAGCGTCAACTACGGACTGCAGTACCGCGATCGTCTCGCGACGCTCAAGCAGAAGCCCACGATCACTATGGCGCAGATTTCGTTTGGCTGCTTTGACTGAACACGATGAAAGCGACTCGGAATGAACGGCGAAGGCCAACTTACTATACAACACACAAGCACATCGATACCCATGCACTTTGTTTCCCGCATTCGCTTCATCTTCCTCGAGGTGGGAGTCGTGCGTCCACTTCCCTTGGTGGATCGATCAAACCTTGCCGATAGGTCGGCACTAGACGATGGAGCCTCTCCGCGAGCCATTCGTGCTGGAGGACGGGTCGTGGTTCAGCTCTTCCCACGAGATGCCCACGACCTTCTGCATAAAGTCCTCCGACCACTTGCGCGACTTGCGGGAGGACCCGTCGAGAGCCTCCTTCTTTGCGCGCTCCTGGAACACGTGGTCGCACGTCTTGCACACGCGCTGCTTGCTCGACGGGTCGTTCTTGTGGGGTCCGCGGTTGATCATGCCCGAAAAAGCCTCCGGGAAATCATCCGTCTCGACCGACACGTGGGAGCATGACCCGCAGCAAATGCGGCCGCAGTGACGGCAGTGATGACGGCGCACGCCAACGCCGAGACGGCTAAACTTCTTAGAGCAAAGCATACAGCTCTTGCGCTCCTCGTTGGGGACCCACACAGGCGGGTAGGCGATGCGACTGCACAGCTCACGCACAATCTTGCGGTTCACCTTGTCGAAAACCATCTTGCCCTTCTCGTCCTTGGAGTCAAGTCGAGCACCATGCCGAACAAGCCGGTACGCAATCTCATGGAAGCCTTGGTCCACGGCCTTGTGCAGCAGGTTGCTGTTTCCAAGCGACTGATTGGGGTCCGACTTGTGCTGGAGCATCATCTCGGTGATGAGCGGGTCGTCACGCTTTGCAGTCAGGATGTGGACACCCAGCGGCGTCTGACCACGAGCGTTCACACGAGACACGGACGCTCCTTGCTCGAGCAAAAACTTGGTGATCCGACGCGACTTGGCGGCAGCAAGGTGCAGAGGGGTGTTCTGACGGTTGTCGACCGAGTCGATCAGCAGCGCGCGGGTCTTCTTTTGACACAGCAACTTGACCATGTTGAATTGCCCGAAGCGCACGGCGATGTGCAGCGCCGACTGGCCGTGGACGGGATCGCGTTCCGTGACTTCCGTGTTGCGGTCTTGCATGCATGCCTTGATCATGAGCATGTTGCCCGTCTTGACAGCGCGTAGGAAGTTCGACAGCCCTTCCTCCGTGACGCGCGGGCCGAAGTGGTTGACCGAGCTGCGGCTGCTACCGAACATCGTATCGGCATTGCTGCGACTACTGGACATGAGTGACCCACGGCTGCTGCCCATCAAGTCGTTGGCGTGCAGCGCCGGCGCGAGACTGTCGCGTTGCATGTTCGTCTGCAAGTCCTCCAGCGTCAAGTCGCTCGGGCGGTACTTGGCCATGGACTCGCGCACACCGACGTTTTTGTTGCTGTTGCTCTGGCGGAATCCCGGTCGCATTGACGGACTCATCATCGAGTCGCGGATTTCAAATGTGGACTCCCGCACAGTCATGTGGGAAGACCCACGCGAGGATCCAGGCGGAGATGTAACGCCTGAGCTAGAGGGCTGCGCTGCCGTCTGGCGCTCCGGCCGCTCGAGCTTGGGTGCCTTCTTCTCAAACGAGACCCGCGTGATCTCTGAGTTGCCGCGGGAATTGCGCGCCTTGCGCAGCTGCACAACCGGCGCGGTCGGCGTGGGCGACGCACCAGTGTCCACGTGCATGGACTTGCACTTGCGCAGCGAGACGGCCGCCTTAACCGGGGAGGGTCCGTTGGATCGCAAGTTGCGCGCGCTCCCGCCGATCGGCGTCGGCTTGCGCATCTGCGGCTGCGGCTGCGGCGGAAAGTAGTCCTGCTGGTCCTCTTCCTCGTCATCCTCGCGTGTCGGCGTCGGTGTCAGCTTGGCAGGCGATGAAGTGACTAGGGTCGTCGTCACCTTGACAGTGGTCTTGACCGCCGCCTTGTCGTCGTCGTCATCTCCACTGGATACCTGCGTGTCGCTCGACGGCGGGCTGACGGGTGGCGTCGAGTCGGACGTCATGGTCGAGTAGCCCGAGGACGCCTTCTTGAGCAGCGTGGACGGCAGGGCGGGCTGCAGCGACCCGCGCGGCGCGTTCATCCACGGCGGGTCATCCGACACATCGTCGTCGTCGTCGTCGTAGTCCGCCGGCCCGAAGCGCGTGTGCGCGCTCAGCAGCGACGCGCGCGGCTTGGACAGGCTGGCGCGCACGGGCGGCGCGTGCGCGTTCACGAGACCCTCGTGGTACGGCATATACGTCACGTCGCTGCGGCGCTGCGGCGACGCCGGCGACGCGGGCACGGGCGGCATGTTGCCTCGTGCGTGTGTCCTTTCTAAACAGGCGCTGCGGTTTGCGTACCGAGTCGGCGGCGGATAAGAGGCAACCAGCCTGCCACCTGCGCCCGTCCGGTCGAATCGTACTGTGGGCACGCTGGAGGCCGGGTCGGCTTGCCTCGCCGTGCCTTTCCTGTCCTTTCCGGTTCAATTTTACCAACGTTTACACACGGGCGGGCAGACGAGCGGTCGGACTCGCTCTTTTCCCGCCCGCCTGGTTGGTTGCACTTTCTCTCTCTCGGGGGAAACTCAGACAGCGACTGTGGATCGAGTTCGGGTCAAGTGTCTGCGACAGCAACTGGCACGGCGGGAGATCTCGAAACTCGAGTCGAATACGCTCTTGCGCGATCTCCTCCCGGGGCCGGCCGAATGATCATTCGCATCCGGGAATACAGAAGGCGCCGCTGGAAGGTGCGCGGCAACCACGACCGGTGGCGGCGGCGCGCTTGACGTCGACGGTCGCGGCCGGCTGGTCCGTCGAGGAAGCGCCTGGTATAGTGGGGGCAAGATGAGGAACGCCTTTTCGTGGCCATGTTTGATCTGGCCGGCTGGGAGGGCGTGGCAGCTGGTGGGGGGCAAACGTCTTGGCGTTTGTATGGGCGAACTGTACACTTGCCACTTTTGTCAATGCGAGAGGGACACTGGTCAGCGCACTGGCCAACGGGTCTTCAAGCAGCGCTCCGATTCGCTGAAAAGGAGATGGGATCGGACACCAATTGGCTGAAATCGCAGGCGGACAAGATCAGGAAACCGTCCCGGCACCAATGCACTGAAAATCCGCACACAGAAAGGTGCTGGACACAACGTGTCGGACCAGAGCGGCGCCAAATGGCGGCGCTGGAGATCGACCAAGCAACCCGAGCGGGTGGATGGGGGTGTTCCATAGAGAGCAACGTACCCGACACCGCGATGGCTCCATGCAAAGCTGGGCAGATTCCGAGGCCACGTGCTCGGTTGAGCGTGCAGGTGAACATCAAATGCTGGCGTAGATTTGCGCTGACTGGCTCGCCAAGCAAAGTCCAGCGAGAATTTCGGTGCTGGCTGGCCGAGTTCCATCAGGATCGTTGGCGCATCAGCAACGTCCTCGCAACTCTCGAGAGTTGTCCTTTGGATCACACGATGGACGCCATATAATGGGGTCGACATCCGCCGTGGACTCCACAGCCCGATGTGAATCAATGCCCGATGTGATACAGTATGATACTCCGCCGAGTGTCGAGCCACGCCGCACCAGTTCTTTACCGCAGAGCGTGCAGATCTGTGCGCATCTTGGCTGGTCGAGTCCGGAAGGATCGATCGCTTCCAAGTCCATCGCGACTGGCTGGCATTCTGCTCTCGTGCGATCTCGCCACCGCCGCAAGCGCTTCTACTTGGAGACTGCGGGGCTCTTCCTCGGCACTGAAGACCGGGTCGAGGCCAGACCAGACCGATGAACGCTGTCCTGTACGCAACAAGCCAGACAACTTCACGCCAAGCGTAGCGCCAATATACAGTCTCTATTCCTCCGCATGGCTCCGCGCGAGCGCCTCGGTCTGCGCGCTCTCTGCCTACTGCGCGCCAGTCTGCTCCTGCTGCTTCTGCAGGAACTCGAGCACCTGCGCGAGCTGTGCCTTGACTTCGTCGTTCATCTGCGCGCCACGCAATTCGTCAGTCGCTCGCCTCCACCGCACGACAAACCACATCACGACCCGCAACGCACCACGAGGTCCGCGTTCTCCTCGCCCTCCTTGGCGTCCACGAACTTCTTGAGCAGCTTGGCGGCCGCCTTGTCGCTAAGCGGCGTCGAACGCAGCACCTCCATCGTCGATCGGTCGCTCGCGCTCGGCCCTTCAGGTGCGAATGTCTTGTGCCCAACCATTGGCACCGCTTCCGCTCAGACCTGATCCAAAGTCTGATTCAAAAGTAATATGATACCATCTGTGACAGGGTACGAAAATGGCAATGTGAAGTCGTTCACCATTTTGAGAACGTTGTTTATCGTGGCAACTCGCAAGCCCCTGCAAGTTCCTGCAAGTCCCTACAGCTCGAATTCCTCTTCGTGGACGTCAAAGTTGGTCGCTCCTAGCTCGGCGATAGCGTGGATCGTCGCCTCCTTCAGCGTCTTCGGACCGGAGACGAACACTCCAAGCGGTTTGCTTCCTCTGGCCGCGTGAGTGGCTGGCCGCTGCTTGTGCTCGTCCAGAATAGCTGCCAACTCGATGCGCATGTCCGGACGAGCGCTCATTTCAACCCCGTGCTCGGCCACCAAGTCTTGGAAGGTGTGGACATCGCTCGGGACGTGCCGGTCAGCGGTCGACGCCGTCGTGGACGAAGAAGCAGGCAGCGCTGAGCGACACTTGCGATCCACAAGCACAAACACGACCGTGACGAGCGGGACAACGAGGAACACCAACGTGATCTCGACGAAGTTCTGCAGTGGCCACAGGTTCGCGTGGTTTGCTTGGATCTTCTGACCGTACTTCAAAGCCGTGAGGGTGATGAAGACGATGATGAAGGCTGCCAGGTATAGCACCGACTTGCTCAGACTTGACCGGACTGGTGCGGAGAACGGCAGTGGCGTGGTCTGGCACACTGACTTGTCATAACCGGAGGTGATCGCAGGAGACTTGCCCGTGAGTCGATCCTGGTTGATGAGCGTCTCCAACTGCTCGTTGGTGGGCTGCCGGGTGAGGGACAGCCGGGTGGTGAAGTAGTTCCCGTGCGGGTCGAGCTCCTTGATACGCATGAGCAGCGGGTGAACCTCCTCCAGCAATGCGAGCTCGCGGAATGTGAAGATGAAGACGACCTTCTGTCTCGGCGCATCGCCTTCTGCCAGCTTCGCAACCATGGTTTCCAAGATGGCGAGGAGCGGCGTGACGCCCGTACCACCGCCCACCAGGATCACGGTCGAGTACTTGTCGTACACCTCGAGCGACGCGCCGTAGAACCCATCCATGAACACGACGGGCACCATGCCGTTCTCCTTGCACGTGTCAGCATACTTGGCGAGTTGAGTGGTCCAATTGCCATGCACCTTGAGCAAGATGGTGATCGAGTCGGGGTTCGTGTGCGGTGACGACGCGATGGTGAACGGGTGCCATTGCAGCTTGGAGATGGCTGGGATGTTGAGGTACACGAACTGGCCAAGCTGGAAGGTATCGGTCCCGTTGACCGCGCACCGAATGACGATCTTGATTATGTCCGTGCCCAAGACGGCGAACTCGCTCACGATAACTGGCGTCGAGCCGTTGGAGCTGGAGACGGTGCGGCTGATGAGGTAGAGCACGAAGGTGGGCAGGATCGCCATTATGATCGAGTTGTAGTGCAACACGGAGAAGACCACCGCGATGATGAAGAGGTGGTGAACGCTGTAGAACACGCCGTACGATCGGCGCCGCACGTACGGGATGGACGTGGCAGCGATGAGCAGCATGGCAATGAGCGCGATCAAGCCCAGGAAGTTCATCCACCCCGTTTTACCGTCGTCGCCGGCGTCGCAGTGGAAGCACGGAAGCGACATCATAGACCACATGTCCATGCGGATGTACATCCAGTAGTAGAAGATGGTGTGAAGCAAGGCGGTGACGATTGTCAGAACACCGACCCACCGATGGTACTTGATGCCGTTGGCATACGAAATGCCGAGGAACTCCATCCAGGTGCTGTTGCGCGTCGAAGGCAGGAAGAGGAACGCCATATTGAACATGCTGGCGTAGCCCATGCCGAGCCCGCAGCAGTCAAGGTAGGCGGAGAAGTTGAGTTCCATGTCGCTATCTCGGTAGTAAATCACGCACGCGTTGAAGTAGTAGTAGAAGACGTTGACGTTGCCGCCCAGAAGCACAGCCGCAAAGAGGATCTCGCCCCAGCTCCATGGAGAGACCCAGCTGCCGACGTGCGGTTTGAGGCAAAGCACGGACGTGACCTTGACCGCGTAGCTTGAGGTGATTCGGTGCACGTTGTAGTGGCGCAAGAGCTCGAACACCAGGACGGAGACGGCGACTGGGAGAACGGTGAAGAGGAAGAAGTACATGGGGATGACCATCTCGCTGTGGCCTTCACCGTCCTCTGTGACACCGAACCACGCGCCGATCTTGGGGCTGAGCGACTCGTAGCTCGTGGAGAAGTAGAAGAACTGCGCGAACGTGAAGACGAAGATCGACGCGAAGATCACAAGCTGTCCGAGTCCACCAACATGCCAGTGCTTCGCCGACGGACGATCAGACGATTGGACGCGATGATCGAGTCCATCTGGCGTCTTCACGGCGGCGTACTCGACGTCCTGGGTTGGCGAAGGCGCCGTTGAGCGCGTCATAGCCGAGGGAAGGAGCTGACGCGAGGCTGGATGCGGTGCCACTCGTGAGCCGAGGCGCGCAAGTTGGCGAGTGAGCTGCTGACTTGGTGAGCGGCGAAGTCAAATCGACGGGTGTGGAGGTGCTCAGCGTCCCAAAGGCTGTCGTCGTGGAGTATATCAGGTGATGGTGGTGCAGTTGTTGAATGGGAGCGTGCTGTCGTTCCGCTCGACTTGCTTGTTGGTGGTCCAGCGATGAAGTGAGGTGTATCCATTCGCTCATCCACAGACTGACACATTGTATTCATTCAACAATTGCGCTGACCAGCTTTTGCATCTTTCAGGATGAGTTGCTGCCGGCTTTGGACTCAGTTATTAGTGCCGACAGAGCTGCAGTCAATCGCCTTCCAGTCCCGCAGGTTCCACCTCAACGACGCTGCTCGATTCAAGATGATGTCCAGTTATTCCACTCTCTCTAGACTCGCTCCGTCTTGACTGGGTGTCTTGGAGTGCTCGCTTGCTCCTGCTCGACGATCTCGCTGGGATAGTACACGAGCTTCTTGGTTCCTGGCGCAATGAAGTTTTCGCCCCAGATCGATCTCACGCCCTCCTCCACCGTCGCATATAGTCGGTCCGCGTTCGCGACGTGGCAGGTCTTGGGCCGCTCGTACTCGTGGGTGTTGCGACGAATGGTTTGGACGTCCGACAGCAGCGCTTCGTACTGGCGATAGTACCCATGCTGCACTCGCGCGCGAACTCTTCTCAAATCCATCGGGTTTGCGACGATCGCATAGTAGTCTGGACCCGCCGACGAGTCGGTGAGACTGGCGAAATACTGGAAGCAGCGCTGCTCCATGATGCGATCGAACGCCACCAGCAGAGTCTGCTTGGCGTCGTCACTAATGCGCCGAGAATGGAGTCGACGCGTCGAGGTGCAGCAGCTATCACACCATAGTGCCATGTGCTGGCGGCTCTCGTCCACATGCTGAAGCTCCCACGGCCCGATATCCTTCGCCACCTCTCGATCAGCTTCATCTTCGTCTTCTTGACCCTCCCAATCAACCCGAACGGTCAGGATCTTCCGCTGGATATGATCCATATAGCGCTCATCGAGGGAGGAAACGCCTCGGCATACGCTCACGATTGGACCCACCAGTGTCTCCTTGAACGAAGGCTCCCCGTACTCGTCGAGATGCATCACAGACGACTGCACGCGGTTGCCCACTTGCCACCCGGAGCGGATCCCGAGCTCAAAGACCGAGTCCAGCACGATAAGCTTCTCGAGGTACCGAGGGCAGCACAGCACTTTGAAGGTGAACCTTCGGACCGCCGAGCCGTCCACGCGGACCTTGGAGAACTTGTCGTTCACGTTCGTGAAAGCTTCCTGCAGAGGCTGCTTGAAGTCGAACGGGTCACTGTTTTGCTGGTCCTCCGTACGCTTTCGCTTGCGATTGCCTCCTGCTTCCGGTTCTTCTTTCCAGACGGCCAGCACCGCCAGCGTCACTTGGCTCAGCACCAGGTTGAACTCGCAGAAGAGGTTGGCGTCTGGATAAATGTACTCGACGTCGACCACGCGGCACTTGGCGGCGATAACACCGCTGAACTTCATGTGGTCATACTCGGCGATGCCAAAAGCGAGGTCTTCGTAGAGCATGAAGGTATGGTACATATGCGGGAAGACGACGACGTCGTCGCCGGCCTGGGGCGTGAAAACCGTGTCCTGCTCTGGCTGCTCGTGCTGCAGCCACGCGCGATGATAGTCGAGTCCGAAGGCCTCACGCACGACCCGCGACTGTGCGTGCACTGCCGCGACTTCATCACGTCCTGCCACCTGCTTGGCCTCGTCCATCTCTCTCAGCACTCCGTCGGCCTTGTTCAGGCGCAGCAAGTCGCGGAACAGATCCATGTAACCAGCGTAGTCGCAGCCCTTGCAACGCCGCAGCAGCCCGCCGCGGACGCGCTGGTGCTCGCTGAAGGCGCGCTCGTCATCCTCTGCGAACATCCTCAGGCAGCAGGCGCACTGGACGAACTCACAGTACCCGAACGCGGTCGCCGGCAGCGGCTCGGGGCTTTCGATCGCGAGCTGCTCCTGGTTGCATCGAGGACACTTGGGCTGCGGCGGCGCGTGCGGCTGTGCAGTATCCGATCTGGCCGCAACCACCTCGGGCTTCTCCTCCAGCTCCTCGTCCGACACTCCCGTCAGGTCGATCGTCTCGCTCGCCGGTGTAGCAATAGCAGGGGCAACCGCAGCATCAGGTGAGCCAGACTCGCACTTGACGTTCGCCATTCCAACAGGTTGTGGTCCGCGATGGTCTCTGTTGATACAGACTCATACCTGATTCGATACAAACCTCTTGAATAATCTGAGTAACTTCTGATACCGTCACGATCGGCGTCAAAGTGTTCGAGATGGAGGCGCCGAGATGGCCGCCGTGGGCCACCGCAACGTTCGTGGGGCTGCTGCTGCTGCTGTGCGCGGTCCATGTTGTCGACAAGGTCGTTGGCTGTGTAGTGGGCCGCTCTATCCGGTCTCAGAGCGCGCAAGGGGCCCGCGCGGCGACTGACAACGCTCGAGGTGAAGACGATCGGGAGACCGAGCTGCACCGCTTCCGCAGGCAGTATCTGGCGGTCTACGGGCTCGTCATGTTCGCCGACTGGCTGCAAGGAACGCACATGTACAGCCTGTACCAGGTGCGTGCGTCCTCTAAAGCCTGGCGATGTATCGGAGGGGCTCTTACACTCGTCCTATGGACGGCAGAGCTACGGGCTGGACGTCGGCGCGCTCTTCTTGACCGGATTCCTGTCATCCGCCGTCTTCGGAGGCGCTGTCGGGCCCGTCGTCGACAAGTGCGGCAGGCTCAATGCCTGCCTGGTATACTGCGCACTGGAGGTGCGTGCGTCGGTCTTGGATTCCGCTGCAGCCATCGCTCCGAGGGACTGACAGACGCCGCAGATCGTCATCAACGTGCTGGAGAACGTCGACAGCATGGCCGTCCTCCTCTTCGGCCGCATCCTGGGCGGCATCTCCACTGCGTTGCTCTTCTGTTCGTTCGAGAGCTGGATGGTGACGGAGCACAAGGCGCGAGGTGCGTCCGTCTGCCTTGAACTGGACTACGGCCGTCGAACTCACCGCTCTCGACGTGTGATCTCCCGCAGGATTCGACGAGCGCAGCTTGTCCAAGACGTTCGCGATCGCATCCGAGGCCAACGGCATCCTGGCCGTCGTTGCTGGTCTAGTGGCACAGGTGGCGGCCGATGCGATGGGGGAGATCGGCCCGTTCCGAGTCGCCGTGGTCGTCACGGCGGTCGCTGGCGCCTTCGTCTTCCAATGGCCCGAGAACTACGGCACCAAGGCCTCCGAACCAACCAGCAGAAGCGCTGGTGGTGCTGAAGACGAGGCTGTGAAACGTGAGGTCGCCAGTGACGCGAGGCTCAAGTGCTACTCGCTCGGCTTTGCCTACTCGCTGTTCGAGGGAGCCATGTACATCTTCGGTAAGACCTGCATCATAACTCGGATCGGATACGTGAGTCTCACCGAGCGTCGACTGCAGTGTTTCTGTGGTATCCGACGCTGGAGTCCGTCGCGCCCGAGTCCGACGTGCCAAGCGGCCTCGTCTTCTCAAGCTTCATGCTCAGCATCGCCATCGGCGGCAAGCTGTTCGATTTGCTGCAACGCTTTCCCGTATCAATCGAGTCCATCGCCGTCGTGACCGGGTCGGTAGCGACCTGTTCTCTCGCTGCGACGACTGTAAGTCTGGCGCGTTCACTTCATATGCTCGGATGCGTTGTCGCTGATGCTCTGTACGTTTGTGTCTGACGTCCAGAACCAACCGGGGTTCTCGCGTGTGCTGGCTGGCTTTGTCCTGTTTGAGGTGTGCGTCGGAGTCTTCACGCCGTGCTGCGCGGCGCTCCGTGGGCGGTACTTCACCACCGAAGGACTGAGCACGACGCTCGGGAACTTTCGGCTGCCCACGAACGTGCTGGTCGTGCTGGGCACTGGGGCCGAGGGATACGCCACCAGCGAGCAACTCTTCTACGGATGCAGCGCCATTCTGGGCGTCTCCACCGCGTGCGCCGCTGTGCTGCTCAGCAAAGCGCACCAGCCAGCAGCAGGCAAGAGCAAGGCGCAGTAGACTTTGACAGCAGTGATTCAGATTGCATTCTCGCGGTGGCGCCAACCATCGGGCCTCTGTCTACGAGGCCTTCTTCTTCACCCACAGGAACACTAGAATAAGGAAGATCTGGTCAATCGAACGCAGGAGATAACGAGGCGTTAGGACGAGTCAAGCTCAAGATGTTGGCGAGCGGGAGGCAAACAACATACAACGATAGCGACGCCGATCGCAGCCATCATCTTGACGTTCTGGAGCCACAGGTGGCGTCGGAGGTTCTTGCTCGACTGGGCGAACGCGGCGGACTGCGAGCTGCGCGGGACGATCATCAGGAGTACACAGACGCATTGTGTCAGTCTTGGCATTCAATTCAAGGAGAACGGAGCCGGCGGTGGTGACGGACTTGAGCTGCTCCGACTTGTCGACCAGCAGCTCGATCTTGTCCCCGCGGTCGAGCACCTTGGCTACAAGTGGCAGCACCACAACCAATGAGCGTCATTGGATGATCGTTGGAGCACTGGAGGAGGAGGGCGGCGCGCGTACTCATGTTCTGCTGGACCGAGTCCTTGACGCTGCCCAGGTCCTTCTTCAGCGCCTGCAGCTTCTCGGTGCCCTTGGCGGACGAGTACGTCTCCTGTGCGTGATAGAAGCCACCACTCCTCTCGTCAGACCACCATCAGGAGCGCTCGCTCGCCAGCGAAGACGCACCATCTCCTTCTTGAGGATCGGCGCGAACTCGCGGTTCATGTCCAGCTTGAGCTTGGTCGCCTTGCCGCGGATGCCGTACTCGTTGTCGAACAACTGGTTGATGTGCTTGAGGAACAGCGCGGCCGAGCTGTCAACCGATCAGAGAAGAGAGTTCAGTCTCCGACTCGCCTCGGCTGTCCGACGGCGATCACAAGCAACCGTACTTCTTGCCGAAGGCCTCGTCCGTGACACAGACATAGGCGACCTCGTCCTCCACGCGGTAGCTGTAGTTCTTGCCCTCGTAGGCCACCGACTCGACGGCCGCGTCCGCGAAGTTGAGCTTCTTGAGCAGCTTGAGCGCGAAGTCGTTCATCTTCTTGTCCCCGCCGTGGCTGTACTCGGCCAGCGGGCAGTGCCTGTTGGCCACCAGGCAGTAGAAGATCGCCATCCTCACCGGGTCGACCTCCACGGGCCTCGAGCAGGGGTTCGAGGCGAGCGCGGGCTTCCTTCCTTCGTCGGCGGGCAAGATGCAGTGCCGGCAGCTTCTGCCGTCGCGTGAGTTACGCGCGTGATGAAGGCGGCGTAACCAACGTACCCCCACGTTCTTCCCAATAAAACCAGCACTTGATTCTTCAAACCTAGTGTGAAAAACCTGAATTAGGTTGAATCCCCATATAAACGCTATTTTACGGAATATTGCATAATTCAAATACTAAAATACAGTCATTATATCGTCGATAGGCTGCCTCTCCATTTTTGAAAGATTGAATTTCCTTAGGAACATTAGGTGAAACAATTGTAGTATATGAATAGATTACAATACAATGGTGTAAGAAATTTCAAAACATATTCCAACACATACCTTCATTCTGTAAATTACAACCATCACTCTGTATTGAAGCGCGCTCCACACTTCCATGCTGGTCGGTGCACGGCGCCCAGTCGGCCGGCAACCTTGTGGCAGGCCGACGCGTCAGACGCACATGTTGCAGTTGAATGGCATTGGCAACACCCGATGTCGAGCAAATGGGCCGGGGACTGGTGGAAGAAGAACCAGAAAACCAGAGGCGTCGGCTCGGCCTGCTCAACCCGTCGCAAGCTAGTTGAAGTGCATCGATAGTTCTGGGTGGACGGCGCATCATGGAGCAAGATACCGCCACACCTCGTTTTCACCTTCGCAACAACCGCGAAATGGGGTCGCCAGCTGGGTAAGTTTGATGTTTTACCCTATAATGTTCATCGGCACATGTGGACGCTACAGATCGTCAAGCAACTCGTACGCGAGGGCGTGGCGAGCGCTCCGTCTGCCGCTCGGCCCGAGTCCGCCATCAAGGTCCGCGCGCGCCTTGTCCGCAAGGTGATGCGCAATGGTGAGCTGGTCAAGGTCCCGGCGGCGGCGCCAGTGAGCACGACGAGCACGGCCACTGGTGGGGCGCGTCAGAGCAAGGAGGGGCCGTGGGCCCACTACTTCCTGCGCCTGGATGAGCACCAGAGCAAAACGGTGAGCCTGAGCATTTGCCGCTTCTGCCTGGCGGCGCACACGGCTGCGCTGAACGCTGTGTCGCCGCCGTGCAAGGTGCCCGCGCGCCGTGCCAGCCAGGTTCCGCATCTCAAGCGCTGCGAGCACATCCCGCAGGACCAGACGAGCGTCGAGGTAAACGCTATGCTCTCCGTTTTCGGCACGCTCGCTGTGCCCTACAAGGCCAAACACCGGGTAACCAAGCCAGAACAACCCTTGCGCAAAGCCGGAAGCAAGCGCCAACGGGACGACGCGGAGGCGTTCCAGAAATTGTCGGTGTAGCGCCGCGACGAATCGTCCTCGGTCGCGTTGTGCAGACTCTGGGCGAATAAGGCGAGCGGAAGAGATCCAGTACTCGTGCGACGTGCT
>JAADYH010000621.1:0-17211 GCA_023338125.1 Phytopythium aichiense | reverse complement strand
TGAAGTCGAACGCGTTCGCTTGCTTGGCAGCCTCCTCGACTTCGGTCCGCGTCGCCCCTGGCTTGCCCATTGCAATGTTCTCTCCGATCGACCCGGAGAACAGCACAGGCTCCTGACTCACGAGCGACACGCGGTCGCGCATCCACGGCAGGTTCAGCTCTCGCAGGTCGACTCCATCGAGCGTGACTCGACCCGAGAGCGGATCATAGAACCGCTCCAGCAGCGCGATGGCTGTGCTCTTGCCGCTGCCGCTCGCACCCACGAGCGCCACAGTCTGGCCGCTGCGGACGGTCAGACTGTAGTTCGAGTAGACAGCCTCGTTCGGACGAGCCGGGTACGCGAAGCCGACGCTCTCAAATGTGATGTCTCCACGAAGCTTTCGGCCTGTGAGGATCTTTCCTGTGGTTGCCGCCGCGTCAATCGCTGGCTCGCGGTCGATCGTGGAGAAGATATTGCTTGCTGCTCGCTGCGCCTCGGCTTTCCCAGTCTGGTTTTGTGCCGAGGACCCGACTGCTATGGTGCTCATCATGATGACCACAAGCACCATGGTGAGGTCAGCGAAAGCGACGTAGTTCTTGGAGACCAACAGTCCGCCCAGCCACAGCAGGAAGCCAAGGTTCCAGAACATGACTCCCTGTGCGACGCCAAAGCTAAGCCCCGTGATCACGCCTGCGCGCGCATCCATTTTCCTTGAGGTCCGAAGGAGTACGGCGTATCGCTCGCTCAAGGCTGCCTCGAGGCTGAATGCTGCGGTCGTCCGGATAGAGCCGATGCCTTCGCTGAAAATTCTGGCAGCCTCGGTATCCGCGGTGTTGCTCTCTTTGTTGTGAAGTGTTCCGTGCAGCGACTTGATCTGCATGTACTCACTGAAGACGAAGACTGGCAGCGTCGCGAAGACACCGAGCGTGATCTCCCAGCTGTGGTACAGCGAGATCGCCAGCGCGATGCCGAGTGTCGCCACGTTCACTAGAGTCTGGTTGAGCAGATCTGACGTCGCGGACTGAAGCAGCGTAGAGTCTGTGGCAAGCCGAGCAACGAGTGCGCCGGATGAGTTGGAGGACAAGTCGTACCACGCGATGTCTTGGCGCAGCATCGAGCAGAAGGTAGCGATTCGGACACGCGAGATGAGGCGTTGAGAGACGACACCGAAGCCAAAGTGCTGCACGGTGTGGGAAACACCGAAGAGCACCCCAAGAACGATAAATGCCCACGTCCAGGTCATGGCGTGGGCCATCATCTCATCCTTGCTGTAGTCGTAGTGGTAGAAGAGCACGACGATGTTGGCCAAGATCACGCCCCACGCCGGGTAAATGGCTCCGTTGAC
Source organism: Phytopythium aichiense (assembly GCA_023338125.1). Lineage (NCBI taxonomy): Eukaryota > Oomycota > Peronosporomycetes > Pythiales > Pythiaceae > Phytopythium > Phytopythium aichiense. Next base: position 15,887 of record JAADYH010000621.1, on the reverse strand, counting down.
AATCGCCCCGACGCTGCCGAGCAGCAGAAACTTCCACTCCAAAAGCGTCATGGACCACAGTCTCCGCGTAGGCATCGGTGGCAGTTCTTCGTCCATACCCTCATCACCATCTGCGACCTTGCTGCCCTTGTGAATGCGTTCGCTGGTGGAGAAGCTCGGATGACGCTCGGGACTTAACGATCGTCTGGATAGTTCATGCTCTGCGATCCGTGATCGATCGCTCCGATCGATAGAGGTTGTCGAGGCTGGTGCTTCAAGCGCGCATACCGAGGCACTTTTAGCAGAAGTGCTCTCTTGATCACTTATCAGTCGGCGGTAGTGGCCGTCAGTCATGGCAATCAGCTCCTCGTGTGATCCAATTTCCACGATGGCTCCTTGGTGATGAACTGCAATCCTGGACGCGTTGCGGATAGTCGAGAGTCGATGAGCAACGACGATCGTCGTGCGTTTCGAGCCACTTTCAGACGACAGCAATGCGTCAAGAGACTGCTGCACAGCCTTCTCGCTCGCATTGTCCAGAGCACTTGTGGCTTCGTCCAGCAGCAACACACTCGGGTTCTTGACTAATGCGCGAGCGATCGCGATGCGCTGCTTCTGTCCCCCAGACAACTGCGCGCCGCGTTCGCCTACTGGGGTCTCAAATTTGCTCGGAAACTCCATGACAAAGTCGTAGGCGTTGGCCCCCCTCGCCGCCTCCATGACCTCGTCGTCCGTCGCATCCGGGCGACCATGGCGGATATTCTCGAGGATGGACGCTGAGAACAGCACGGGTTCCTGTCCGACCAGTCCAATCTGTCGCCGAAGCCACTTGACGTTCAGTTCTCGGAGGTCGTGGCTATCCAGCAGCACGCAGCCTGCAACGGGGTCGTAGAACCGCTCCAGCAAGCTCACAACGGTGCTCTTGCCGCTCCCGCTCGGCCCCACGAGCGCGACAGTCTCGCCTGCTCGGATTGTCAGCGAGTAACTGCGGCAGACTGAGATCTTGGGGCGAGATGGATACGCGAACGTCACATCCCGGAACTCCACGGTGCCCGTCACGTTTGCCAGCACCTTGCCGCTTGTTCCTGCCGGGTCAATGCGCGAGGGCTCGTCGATCACCTCGAACACTTTGATTGCTGCAGCGCGAGCCGCTGTGATTGCCTGGAGACACGGCGCTCCCTGCCCGAGCGCCATCGCTGCTGCCATGACGGAGAAGAACACGGTGATGACGCGTCCGCCGTCGTAGCAACCCCATGCACTCGCCTGGCACTTCTCTAGACCTCCTTCCACGATCTGGTCATTCGCGATCTTCCACGAGCCAAAGTACATGGCACCAGCGTAGGCGCAGAACGTGGTGAAGAACATGAGGCCGGTACCCCAGCCAACCGCAACGCTTTTCTGGATCCCAGCTCGCGCTGACTGCTCTTGTGCGCGCGTGAACTTGGCTTGGAAGTGCTCCATGGCGTTCAGTGTGTGCACAGTGCGAATATTCCCAATCGCCTCCTCGGCGATGGCGCCTGCTTGACTGTATGATTCGAGGCTGGACTTGGTCGCGCGCACCAGGACCTTGGTCGCCAAGTAGATACTCGCGGCCACCGCCGGCATGCACGCGAGCAGCAAGAGCGCGAGCTCCCAGCCCCTCCAGATGCCGATCGCGACACCCGAGACTGCCATGGAGATAAAGCGGATCGCGTCGCCCATGCGGCACCCAAGCGCTTCTTGGATCGTCACGGCTGCAGAGGCCACTCGTGTCGCGAGTTCGTGCGATTCGTGGACGTCGAACCAACCAATGTCCTTGGAAAGGATGGCGGCGACGTAAGCGCTGCGCAGACGCTTAGCCTGCCGCGCGCCGGTGATGGACCAGCAGGTCATCTGAAGCACTCCGCAGACCAACACGACGAATCCGACAAGCACGAAGTCAAGCGCGACGCGGTTGACGCTCGCTCGCATATCGTCGTCCAGCGCCACGGCTCTGCCGGGGTCGAAAGCGTTCAACACGTTGCCGAAGAGCAGCACCTGGAGTGGCTCAGACAAGCCCGCCCCGAGTCCACCGACCGCTCCGACCGCCATCAAGACGCGGTCCTTCGCATCGGCATACCGGAACAGCACGGCCAAAGACACAGCCACTGGCGTTTGATCCTCTTGCTTGTGTTCGACTTCGTCTCTGTGGTCGCTTGTGCCCCACCGATGGACCTCTGGAGTCCGTGTCGGAGTCGCTGCCAGCACATAGCGATCGTCATCTCGGCTCACGGCCTGCTCCATTTATCGACCGTCTACCGTATAGAAAGGATGGAGACGCCTCGGAGGCTGGCGGGACCGACGGAGAGGTGTCGAGGGCGATTGATGGCAAATGGCGTTGGTTGGACACTTTGGACTGCGTGACGAGGGGCGTCGAGCGATTCGACTGGGAGTTTGTATGATTCAAAAAAATTGCCCGCGTGCCCATCTCCAGGGGTGGGCAGATTTTGGTTCACTTGGTCGTTTCGTCTCATTGCATATCGCCCAGGTTGATTTTATCCGGCACATTGTGATTTAGAATGCTTGCGTGATGCTGTGAAGAAGCGAAAGGGAACTACAGGCACAACATTCGAATAAAATCCTGGGCAATAGCGTTATTGTTGGACAGCACCCAGTTCTTCCTCGACGTTGTAATTGCACGCAGGGCATGCGTGTCCTGTGCAGCACCACAACCGACTGACTGTGCCTGACGCTGGTGTGTGTGATGTGTGAAAGTCTGAGTGGTTGCCCGAGTGTGACGGGATATTGTCCATGTGTCGTGTGCGACCACACAGTGGACCTGTCCGAGCGCGTGGATTAGTCGATTCGGCTGATCATGGGGGCTGTGCAATCTCAAGATGACTCCCGTGCTGCTGCCAACCGCACCAAACTGTTTGACACACTGGCACGCCAAGAACCAGGAGGTTGTGGCCTCGCTCAGCTTGCTGGAGCAGACGCTGCCGACAAGACGAATGATCGGTACAAGCTCTCTCTTCAAGCAAGTCGACGCAACATGTTCAATGCGGTGCTAACCCAAACAGACCTAGACGAGGAAGCCCGGCTGGCTCGCGTAGCGCGCCGCCGACTCGGGTGTCGAAACACTTCCACTGCAACTGCTGGGCGTGTTGCCCTTGCCGCTGTAGCCGCTCCAGCTGTGCTTGCCGCCGCTGTCATAGCTGCTGAGCGGCGTGACAACGAACTCGAGCCCGCAGTCAGGTCCATGCTCTTCGTTGCTGCAGCCATCGTCATTGCACCGACGACCGTCCAGAACTCGTTCGAGCTGCAACTGCGCAGCTAATCCAGCCGCGAACAGCAACACAAAGCCGAGGAGGTATCCCCACCACGTCCCCGGGAAGGCATGCTGCCAGGCGACGCCCGCGGCTTGGTCCTTCCAGAACGCCTTGAGCCCCAGCGCGTTCGGGAACCCGCCGGCGAAGTAGCCGATGGCGTAGATGATCAAGCCCGCGCCCGTCCAGCTCGTGGTGACGATGAACACGAAGCTGGCGCTGCTCCAAGCCGCGAGGCCGCCCAGCGCGCCACAGATGATGCAGAGCACGACAAGCACCATGATGGGCTCGTTCGCGTCCAGCGGACGACCGAGGAAGATGAAGAGCACGTAGGCGAGCACAGTGCCAGCCGACACGCCTACCAACGCCACCCCGACGCGGTAGATGGAGAGCACGACCGCCCCGAAGATGATGCCGCCGATGAGGAAGCTGCTCCACGACGCGATGACCGCGTACGACCAGTCCACGAGCGCGCTGTCCACAAGTGTGGCGAACGCGTAGCCGCCGAGGATGAAGGCTTCGATGAAGACGATCGACTTGACGAAACGGGAACCCGCGAGTGCCACGAAGACACCGAGCAGCAGCATGGCCGTTGCGACAAGGGCTGGCCCCTGAGCGATCGAGGCCGATCCGCTGAGGTCGTCGAGCACGCCTGTGAGCGTGCTAGCCGACGCCGTGAGACCCGCCGTGTCATTGCTGGAGGAGGCAGAAGCTGAAGAAGACGAGGACGTGGAGGATGCGAGCGCCAGCGGATGCAACAGCGCCATCACCGCCATTAGCATTAGCAGTCGGCGATCCCTCATCTTTGGCTGTCTCCTCGATTCCAGGACTGAAGCGGGACTGCCACGCTGCCGCGAAACCTCATGAGCAGCGTGGAGAAGCACGCACGGGCGGAAGAGAAGGACGGAAGCGGTGAGAAGGCGTCAGACGCAGAACGACGCGAGGATGAAAGGATGAGAGGGCGGCAAGCCGCTCTCGGCCGTCCATTTCCATCCTCGCCCGACGCTTCACTCGCTCAACCGCCACCGCTTTATCTCCCCTGCGTCTCTGCCAACGCCATGAGCATGATAATGGAAGTCGACGCATCACCTCACGCTGTGCTCATGTGAGCTTCTATTCCTCGCGCTATGTATCTCCAAGGTCGCTCTCTGCCTTGAGACCGAGCGTGGCTCGCATCTCCATGCGCCTCGCCACTGCGCCTCGCCTCTGCGCCTCACAGTTCTCAATGACACGCTTACCGACTGTCGGGGCATGCGGCGGCGTCCTCACCTGCTGCCTCGGGCGCTTCTTCCGGTCGACTATCCGCCTTGTACCATGTCCGCTCCAGCACAAACTGTGTGATGGCGCCGACGACCGCGAGCGCGACGAACGCGGCGAAGTAGCCCCACCAGGAGCCGGGCACGGCGTCGATCCAGGACCCGCGCAGCTTGGCCCTCGCCCAGAACTTGACCAGCTCGTAGGTGGTGGGGAAGCCACCCGAGAAGAAGGCGACGCCGAGCAGCACGAGCGCTGAGCCGGCGATGCTGGTCGGGACGATGACGAGCGCCGGGTGCGGCTCCTTCCAGCCGGCCGCGAGCACGCCCAGAAGCACGCCCAGCACGACCGCAAGCAGCACGAAGTGGTCCCACGCCAGGTGCACGACGAACGCGAGCGCGACGCCCGAGAAGCCGCCGATGAGCGCGAGCGCGAGCCGCTGGTGGACGCCCGCGGCGACGGCGCCGATGGCGCAGCCGCAGGTCAAGAAGCCCACCCAGGAGGCGAGCGCCGCAAGCGCCGGCGAGACGCTGGAAGTCGAACTGGACGCGGACGAGAAGAAGGACGAGTCGCGCTGCTGGGCGAGCGCCGCGTCGATCACGCCGCTCGCCATGGCGTAGCCCCCGCCGATGAGCGCGCCGAGGAACACGCACGCGCGCAGGTGGCGGCGGCCCGCGAAGGCGAGCGCGAGCCCCAGCAGCACGACCGCGAGCGCCACGAAGGTGGACGCGACCGCCACGTTGGCGTCACCGAAGGCGTCGAACGCGGCCGAGACCGTGGCGGCGCGCGCCACCGGCGGCAAGCACGCCGCTGCGTACATGGCGAGCAGAGAACGCATGGCTGCTAAGGAGAAGTCCTATCGACAAGTGGCTGCTCCAATGTGGAGCAAGTCGGACGCGATGGCGGGACACTCGCAGCCGAACGTTGAGGGTGGCGAGTCTCTCCGCGCTCCTCCCTCCAACGATGGCTTCCATGCCTTTACAGAGGGGGGAGAATATCAGCTGGAGCGGATGGTGGTCAGCCATGCGCCGCGCTTCAATGCGGTGATGCGCTTCAGTGTCTCAAGTGGTCAGCTCGATCATGTCGTGTTACCAGCAGTCGGGTGATCGATCGATCTACATTACGGCATCGCCATCGGCCGATCATGACTTCCAGGTGGCGCTCTTGGAGCCCGAGAGCTCGAAAGGGAAGAGCGGCGCGCGGGGCACGGCGCGCATGCCGCGGCACGCGTGGACAGCGATCTTGGCGTCCCGCAGCGTCTGCAGCGCGGCGTCCGTGCCGTCCAGGTCGACGGCCGTGACCGCGAGCCAGCCGAAGCCCGGCAGCTCGATCTCGACCACCGTCGTGCGCTTGGGCTTCTTCGGGTTCTTGGACTTGCGCTCCACGTCGCCCGTCACGTAGTCGCGCAGGTGCACGTGCTGCGAGAACTTGAGCGGCCCCGTGAAGCTCATGGCGTCCAGACCGCGCGGCGGCGACAGCAGGCCGCCCGCGTGCTTGACGAACGTCTCATCCGCAGCTGTCCGATACGAGCAGCAACACGAGTCAGACACCGCTCGCTGCTTGTGATCCACTGCGGAGAGAGAGCTAGAGAGAGAAACGTACTGTCCGTCTTGGTCAGGTGGCCGGGCAGCACGCCGAACCACGAGAGCAGCAGCAGGTTCTTGTCCTTGTCCCCTGCCTTGTGGGTCCTCGTCTCGTAGTCGAAACGGATGAGTCCGCCGAGGAAGAGGCTGCGGCCCGGGCTCACCCGGAACGTGGTGGCCTGCCGGCAAGAGAGATACATCGACGTCAGGGCAAAGAGCTGTGCAGTCGACGAACAAAGGCAGAACGAAGACGAACCGGAAGCTGCTTGGTCGGGAAGACATTGGTGAGGCGGGCGGCGCCGTCGAGTGCGAGCACCTCGACGAGCCGCTGGCGCTCGACGTCCGTGATGAGCCCGGGGGTGTCCAGGATGTTGAAGACTTCGTTCTTGAGCATCACAGGCAGGTGCTGCACCGCGAGCGTCGTGCCCGGGAGCGGCGACGTCGTCATCTCGCGTCCTTCTTCCCCGCTCTCCTCGACCATCTCGGGGTCTTCGCCAGGCGCCACGTACAGATCGGACGCCGCCTGTTCCTCGGACTGAGCAGCCGGCGGCTCGATCTCCACGTCGGACGCGTCCAGGTTGAGCAGTTCGCGCGCGTTCTCATCCTGCAGTTCGTCGAGTGTGACCTCGTCGAGCTTCATGTACTTGCGGTGATTGTGCTGCCACTTGCGGTCGACGAGGAAGCTGAGGAACGAGTTGAGGAAGGTCGACTTGCCGACGTTGGCGGCACCCACGACGCAGATGTCGCGGCCCTTGCGGTGCTTCTTGACGTCGGCCATGATCTCTCGCATGCCGATGCTCTTCATGGCGCTCACGAGGTAGATGGCGACGATGTCGTTGATGCCCGCGGCGGTGGCCTCGGCCTTGATGCGGCGCATCAGGCGACGAATGCCCGACTTTTGCGGGATCAGGTCGCCCTTGTTGACCACGAGCATGACGGGCTTGTTGCCGAACACGTGGCGCGCCTTGGGCAGCAGGCTGCCCGAGATGTCAAGGATGTCGACGAGCTGGATCATGAGCAGGTCCTTGGCGCGCAGCTCGAGCACGCGGCGCTCGTACTCGCGGTACGGCAGCTTGGCGTCCGAGATCTTGCCGTACTGCTTCATCTGGAAGCAGCGCTCGCAGCGCAGCTTCTTGAGCTCGCGCACGTCGCGGATGTTGCCCAGCAGCCGCTCGGGCAGGTATCCCACCGCCGCGGGGTCCGAGTGCTGCAGGTCGACGCCGCAGCCGCTGCACGCCCAGTGCTCCATGAGCGCCACGTGGCTCAGCACGCGCTCCACACCAAGCGGTTCGTCAGCGGCACTCGATGTAAACGGCGACGTCGACGTTGACAGAGCAGCAGCGTGAGGCTGGTGGCAGCAGCCGGGAGAGCAGCGATGCGCATGGATCTGCGCGGAGAGTCTCAGCCCGTTGCGCGCCGTGGACAGCCAGGACGCACCAGGGACGCCCACCGTCGGTCGAAAGCGCAGATGAAGCTGCTGGTCGAGCTGTTGGGCGGCTGCGCGGGTCAGCAGCGTGGCCGTGCGCGAGCGCAGCGCGCGGCGCGCCGATGGCACCGAGAGCATCATGACCAGCGAGAGGATGGTGGTGATGTGATGTCGAACCAGCAGTGCCAACCGGTTGTGAGGCCCAATATAATTGTATATTGGGTGGGTTCACCCTTGGTGTTTTGGGATATTCAATGATCATATTATAATCAAGTTTATTTATCAGAGATTGTCAGAACGAATCAGAAAGCGCGAGCTCCTCAAGATCCAAGTTCACGATGGCCATGACCGCGGCCTCGGAGGGCACGTCGCCGCCGCTGCGGCGCGTGGGCTACGTGTTCGACGAGCGCTTCCTGTGGCACGAGACGTGGAGCTTGGCGTACTCGCCGCTGGTGCAGCCGTTCCGCCACTGGGAGTCGCCCGAGACCAAGCGCCGCCTGCACGCGCTGCTCGCCGTCTCGGGGCTGCTGGCCAAGCTGCGCGTGCTGCCGGGCGTCGCGCCGGCCTCCAAGGCGCAGCTGCGGCGCGTGCACACGGCTGCGTATGTGGACCGCATCGAGCGCGAGTCCCAGCGCGAGGAGGGCGGGAACGCAGGCGAGGAGGCACCATTCTCCAAGTTCGCGTTCGACATCGCCAGTCTCTCGGCGGGCGGCGTGATCGCGGCGGCCGACGCCGTCATGGACGGAAGTGTGGACGCAGCGTACGCGCTGACGCGTCCGCCAGGTCACCACGCCGAGCCGGACCGCGGGATGGGCTTCTGCCTGTTCAACAACATCGCGATCACGGCGCGCCACGTGCTGGAGACGTACTCGGAGCGCGTCAAGCGCGTCGCGATCGTCGACTACGACGTACACCACGGGAACGGCACGCAGCGCGCCTTCTACGAGGACGCGCGCGTGCTGTTCGTCTCGATCCACCAGGCCAACAACTACCCGGCGAACAGCGGCACCATCCAGGAGCGTGGCGGTGGCGACGCAGACGGACTGAACGTCAACATCCCGCTGCCTCCCGGCTCGGGGTTCGGCGCGTACGAGTACGCGTTCCAGCGCGTGGTGGACCCAGCGCTGCGGGCATTCAAGCCCGACCTGATCTTGGTGTCTTCGGGCTTTGACGCAAGCTATGCCGACCCGCTCGCCGCCATGATTCTTAGCAGCCGCGCGTTCCGCTTCATGGCCCGCGAGCTCATGACCGCGGCGCGCGATCTGTGCGGCGGGAAGATCGTGTTTTGCCACGAAGGCGGCTACTCGGAGACGTATGTGCCGTTCTGTGGCGCCGCTGTTGTGGAGGAGATACTGGGCATTCAGGACCCGAGCCGACAGATTGAGGACCCGTTCCTCGCTGAAGCCGAACGGTGGGAGTACCAGGAGCTTCAGACCCACCAACGGGGTGTGATCGACCGCGTCGTCCTCGCGTTTCCCTCGTTGACGAGCTGAGGCCAACAACGCGCACTGGCATAGCGTATAAAGCGATACTGCAGTGTCCAACTGGGGATTGATGGGGTTAGCAGCGTCTATGTGGGTCGACGAGCTTGCTGCAGTGACGTCGCTAACACATCGACATTCGCCTCAAAGTCCGCAACCAATGCGTCCAACTTGCTCCGAGTCGACCGGTCGTAGCGTTCCCACTGGTCCACACTGCCACGCACGTAGTCCTGCTGCGCCGTCAATGTTTCGATGAGCAGCGGCAAGTACGGGTTCTGGCGTGTCGTTCCGTCCTGGTGAGCGCGCTGGAACGACTCGAACACTTGCGTCACTGCGATCATCGGCGGCAACGTGTTCTCCTGGACCCACGCGAGCTTCTTGTGGCCCAGCCGATCAACGCGATGAACTAAATCGCGTACCATACCCGCTTGCATCTTCCATGCGCACTTCCAGTACTCCGCCTCTTGCCTGCACGTCTTGGCATCGTTCTCAAGCGATGAGTAGCATGCCTGAAGCTGCTTCAGCATCACCTTGACGTGCTTGTCGCGCTCTCTCATATTTGCAGTGCTCGTGGGTCCAAGAGCCTTGATGATCTGTGGCACCGTCATCTTCAGTCCTTGCTCAATAACCGGAAGCCTGTCCGAGTCGAATGACAGAGAGGCCGACGGCGTGGCCACAACAACGCCGAACGCCCCGACGTCGAGCAGAAGGTCTTGAACCGACGAGATCAAGTCGATAACGGCACCAACCGTGGCATCTTCCTCCTCAACCGAATGGGAGATGATCCTGGGCGGAAGCGCGTTCTGAAGCACTCGCGATGAAAAGTTCTCCAGGTCTCGAGCGACTTTCGCGAGCTGGTCCTCCAGGATCTTCACTCGACCCGGCTTGAGTTGCCTCAGCGAACCGCGGTCACTACCATACAGCTCGCTCATTGAAAGACTCGTCTGGTTGTCACGGAGGAAGCCTGACGCGCGGTCTCCAACGCGAAGCTTTGACTCATAGGTGGAGCCCACTGAGGTGGACGCGCTGTGAATTTGCTCTTCGACTCGAGTCAGCTCTGTCATGAGTCGCTGCGGCACAGCAAACATCCATTTGGCTGGCTCCGAGCTGCTTGAATCTTTCGTTGATGCGCCTCGAACGTCTGCTCCCGTAGCTACAGCATCCTGTTGGGCCGCTTCAACAACGTCTCGCCAATGATGCAGCGCGGATACCAAACTCGCTTCGGCTTGCTGACAGCCGACCATTGCGCCTTGCAAGAGGCTAACCTGTCGCTGCAGCTGGACGTTTTGTGCCTGCAGGAGTCGTGTTCTCCGCGCGTCGGATGCTGCAACGGACCCGCCGTCGGAGCTCCCGTGCGTACCCTGCAAGATCGCCACTAATGACTCCAGGTGCTCGATCTCCTGTCGCAGCTTGGCGTTCTCTTCCGACAGCGCCGAGTTCTCGTGCTGGAGGACCTGCAACTGGTTCTTCTTGAACTTGGCCGCAAAGCCCGACGATTGCTTCACTGGCACTGACCGCTCGATCACGATGCCTGGACCGGACAAGGAGCTGGGGTCTCTCTTCGTTTGGTTGCTGTCTTGGTCGTCGTCTCTCACACTAGAGCATGTGTCGAAGTTCCAATCGTCTCCAGAGTTGGCGACCGACCGCTTAGGAGGGAGTCGACGCACCCGGTCCAACGCCCCGCTCACTCTCATCGGTCCTGCTCTGCGACTGTTGTTCGTCTCGCTCGGATCAACTTCGGATCCTCCGTAAGCGGACGAGCTCTCTGGATCCTCCTCGTCTTCACCACGCGCGCTGTTGCTGTCGCTGTGTTGCCTAGAGCGGCGTCTTGTCGGCACAGCGGCCGCCTCCGCACCGGATCCGTTGTTCCCTCGGCTGGAGATTCGCCTTGACGACTTGATACGCGTGAGCAGCAAGCGGAAGGCCTGCGCGCAGCAGTCCTTATCGAACAGCAGCTTTTGCCACGTGATAACCGCCGGCGCGCCCAGCCGCTGCAGAGCACCGACAATACACTCGTGTCATGCTTTTCTCCATCCAAAGTCAAATGCCGGCGCGCCAACGCACCGCAAGCTCCGAGGCCACGATCTGCATGAAGTCCGAGCGGAAGCTATCCTCCTTCTTGCGAACAGCCTCGCGGTCGCTGGATCGAAGCATCAGCAGAGCTGTTAGCGATGGCGCATCGCACCTGACGACACCAATAACGCGGTCCTACATCGTGTCGGCCAGCTTCTCGGTCTTGCGCTCGAGCCTGCGGTCCTTCGCGACCGCCACCAGCCTCTCCGCCACCGCCGATGATGACGCATGCTGTCAGTCAGTCAATTGCAAAACACAACGCTCGGTTAGGCGGTCCGTGGCCGTGCATAGTGAGCAACAGCGGCGCCACACCTCGCGCAAGAGCGCGACGAACGCGAGCTCCTTGGTCTTCCACACCAGGTCCCGCAGCTGCGACGGCGACTGCAGCGGCAACACAACCCAGCACCGAAATCAGATCCACAACTTGCTCTGCATGTCAAGCGGCCGCACGCACCACTTGGGCCAGCGCCGGCACCGCCGCCAGCTCGGCATGCAGCCGCTCCGCCATCATCGACTCTCCCAACGATGTGGTGCCTGTTGCCGAGCAGGATCAGAGTCAGACGAAGTGTCACCATCTGAATCTGAGAAACACCAACACACCAAGAAAACCCAAAAAAAATCTCGTGGCGATCCTCGCGTTTTCCACGAATCAACCCATCTCGATCCCTCCAAAACCGATTTGATTCGCCGAAACCCCTCCAAAACACTTCAATTACCACGAATCACAGCATCCAAAGCCCTCTTCCGATATCCTGATTGGTGGAAAAGTGACCTGAGCCGTCCATCCTCCACCCGTTTCCGCAGCTCCCCGCCAGGAGCCCGCCACCCCCGCCCGCCCCGCCGACGCCACTCCATCTCCGGACGGGGAAAGAACAGCAAGTGACGGACCGACCAACGGGAGCCGCGAGCCAAGGCAAGGACAGCATGAGCGGACTGGAGCAGCGCGTGGCGTCGCTGGAGCAGGGCGTGGCGCAGACGGAGGCGCGCGTGGCGGCGCTCGAGTCGCAGGTGGCGGCGCTCGACACGTCGTCGACGTCGGCGTGGCCGGCGGCGCGCATCCGGCAGACGTTCGTGGACTTTTTCGCGCAGCAGGCGGCGCTGCCGCATACGTTCTACCCGTCGTGCCCCGTGGTGCCGCTGGACGACCCGACGCTGCTGTTCATCAACGCCGGCATGAACCAGTACAAGCCCATTTTCCTGGGCCAGGTGGACCCTTCGCACCCGATGGCCAAGCTGACGCGCGCCGTCAACTCGCAGAAGTGCATCCGCGCAGGCGGCAAGCACAACGACCTGGACGACGTCGGCAAGGACGTGTACCACCACACGTTCTTCGAGATGCTCGGCAACTGGAGCTTCGGCGACTACTTCAAGAAGGAGGCCGTGCACATGTCGTTTACGCTGCTCACGGAGGTCTACGGCATCGACAAGGACCGGCTGTACGCCACCTACTTCGGCGGCGACGACGCGCAGGGCCTGCCCTCGGACGAGGAGACGCGCCAAATCTGGCTGCAGTACCTGCCGACCGAGCGCGTGCTGCCCTTCGGCTGCAAGGACAACTTCTGGGAGATGGGAGACGTCGGCCCGTGCGGACCCTGCACGGAGATCCACTACGACCGCATCGGCAACCGCGACGCGTCCAAGCTCGTCAACGCCGACCTGCCGGACGTCATTGAGATCTGGAACAACGTGTTCATCCAGTTTAACCGCGAGCAGGACGGCAAGCTCGTCTCGCTGCCCAGCAAGCACGTCGACACGGGCATGGGCTTCGAGCGCCTCGCCTCCATCCTCCAGGGCAAGACGTCCAACTACGACACGGACGTCTTCACGCCGCTGTTCGCCGCCATCCAGAAGTCCACCAAGGCTGAGTCGTACCAGGGCAAGCTCGGACCCGAGGACCCGACGCTCCGTGACATGGCCTACCGCGTCGTGGCCGACCACATCCGTACGCTCACGTTCGCCATCACGGACGGGGCCATCCCGAGCAACGACGGCCGCGGGTATGTCCTCCGCCGCATCCTTCGCCGCGCCGTGCGCTACGGCCAGCAGTTCCTGAACGCGCCGAGCGGCTTCCTGTCGGAGCTTGTGCCGGTCGTGGTCAACATGCTGGGCGAGGCCTTCCCTGAGCTCAAGGCGAAGCAGGCCGAGGTGACGGAGATCATCCTGGACGAGGAGCAGTCGTTCGGCCGCACGCTGAACAAGGGGATTGACCGCTTCAAGAAGATCGCGCAGGGCATTCGCGAGAGCGGCAAGCCGCTGGTCGTGCCCGGCGAGGACGCTTTCTTTCTGTACGACTCGATGGGGTTCCCGATCGACCTGACGCAGATCATGGCCGAGGAGGAGGGCATGACGGTCGACATTAAGGGCTACGAGGAGCAGATGAAGTTCCAGAGCGAGCGCTCCAAGATGGACCGCAAGAAGGGCGGCAACTCGGGCGTACGCCCGCTTGTGCTCGAGGCGAACGAGACGAGCGCGCTGACGAGCAAGAACATCAAGCCGACGGTCGACCTCCCTAAGTACGAGTGGAACATCACGCCGACGGTCAAAGTCGTGGCCATCTTCACCACGACCGAGACTAGCTCGGCGTTCGTGGACGAGGTCAAGGCCGGCGACTTCGAGCGCGTCGGTGTCATCCTCGACAAGACGTCGTTCTACGCGCAGTCGGGCGGCCAGATCTACGACACGGGCGTCCTGGCCGGCGTTGGCAGCGACTTCAAGCTGGACGTCGACTCGGTCGAGACGTACGGTGGCTTCGTCATGCACATGGGCCCCATTGCGGCGGGCTCCATCAAGGTGGGCGACACTGTGGAGAGCCGCGTCGACTACGAGCGCCGCACCAAGATCGCGCCGAACCACACGATGACACACGTGCTCAACTTTGCCCTCCGCAAGGTGCTCGGCACCAACGTGGACCAGCGCGGGTCGCTCGTGGACGAGACGCGTCTGCGCTTCGACTTCACGACCAACAAGGCACTCAAGGTGAACCAGCTCGCGGAGGTCGAGTCCATCTGCGACAACATCATCAAGAAGGAGCTGGACGTGTACACGCAGGACTCGGCGCAGGCCCAGGCCAAGCGCATCCAGGGTCTCCGCGCCGTCTTCGGTGAGACGTACCCGGACACTGTCCGCGTCGTGTCGATTGGTCAGCCCATTGAGCCGGTGCGTTTCTCTCTCTTGATCGCGAAGGTTGGTGGCAATGGCAGTGTGTCTGACACTTATGATGACCGAACAGATGCTCGAGGACCCGGAGAACAGCTCGTGGAGCGACTTCTCGGTGGAATTCTGCGGCGGCACGCACCTGAAGAACACGCGCGAGGCGAAGAAGTTCGTGCTGTACGAGGAGGGAGCCATCGCCAAGGGCATTCGCCGTGTGTCGGCTTACACGCGTGAGCTCGCGGCTGAGGCGGAGCAGCGCGCCGCCAAGCTGCAGGTGCAGCTGGATGCGATCGACAAGCTGAGCGGCTCCGAGTTCATCGACGGCGTGGCGGCTTTCAAGCCCGTGCTGGACAGCGCGCTGATCTCGCTGCCGACCAAGGACGCTCTGCGCAAGCAGGTTGACGGCCTCGTTGACCGTGTCAAGAAGATCAAGAAGGAGGCGGCTGCTGCCCGTGCGGCCAACGGTGTGCGCGACGCGTCGGCCGCGGCCACTAAGGCCAAGGAGGCTGGCTCGGAGATCGTCGTCGTCAAGTTCGACGTGGGCACGGACGCCAAGCTCGGCCGCGAGATGCTCGAGGCCATGAGCAAGATCCTGCCGACCGGGAGCTTCATGATCGTGAGCGTTGACACGGACGCCAACAAGACGGCGGCATTCACGCAGGTGAGCAAGGAGCACGCAGAGGGCAAGCAGCTGGACGCGCGGCAGTGGGTGAACCACGCGATGAGCGTGATGAAGGGCAAGGGCGGCGGCAAGGACGCACTCAACGCCACGGGCCAGGCCAAGACGACCGAGCAGGTGGACGAGGCCGTCGCGCTCGCCAAGGCCTTCGTCGAGGGCAAGTAAGCGGCCGGCTGACGCCTGGAAGCGATGCGTGCTCTCTAGGCGTCCTCTCTTGGTGAACGAGTGAATAGCAAGCTCATCGCCCTGTTGTGTGCGAGTCGATGCAATCATTGCAGTTTGCCTGTCTTGTCGCTTCGTCCAGGAGTTCGAGAACGAATGATGGAAAAAGCCGTCGTTCGTGCTCGTGATCATGGATCGAAGGCCGTGATCATGATCACGAGGTGTGAATGCAGCGCCGACTTGTGGATGCAAAGACGGACAGAAGATCACGGGCAACACATTCGTTGGGTTTCTGAAGACGAACTGTTCGTGATCATGTTGACGAGCAGGTGCGTGGCAGAAACCCCATGTCCGATCGCATGCGCCTCATTTGGAGTCGCCTCTTGCTCATACCGCCGCACCATCTCCGACGTCTGAAACGTTGGCAGCAACACGCAGCGGTAGTTCGCCGCCAGCCAGCTTGCCACTCGGTTGTGCATGTCGGCGATCATCCGCGTGACGCGTCGGTTTGTGAACCGGATCCGACGCCGCAGACGATAGCGCTGGCGTCGTGCACGCAGCTGCTCTTGCTTCTGCTCACGCTGGACCTGGCAGTAGTGCGGTCGTCGGGCGTGACGGAGCTGCCTGCTGATGCGCCGGAGAATATGGTAGCGCGGCGGTCGCTGGCAGTAGCGTCGCCGAACGCGACGACGGCCGTGGTGGCGTCGGCCGCGAGAGTGCGCAGGGATGTAACGTCGGCGGGTCTTGTCTCGGAGCACGCGGCGCTTCGTCCGAACCTTCTTCTTGTGCCGCTTCTTGCACTCGTTGTCCATC
>JAADYH010000620.1:0-17226 GCA_023338125.1 Phytopythium aichiense | reverse complement strand
TGCATGCAACTGCGTTGTGGTTTCACCCCACTTTCAATTCACTTCACAACTTTACTCCAACTACCCAAGTGCCCAAAATCGACCAAGCCCGTCAGACAGCCCACGCCGTCCCCACCTCACCCGCGCACGGAGTGCGAGAGGAACCTGCAGCAACTGCCGTCAATGCCGCCTTGACTTGCCACAGAGCCACCATTGGGACGCACGAATTCCGAATGATAGGTGATAGGAAGTATGCTGTTTGGAAGTTTCTGAACGATTCTCCTGGATTTTTCTGGATTTTTCTACACCCCTTCTTTCACGACGAACTCCAAGATGAACCGGGCGAGGGCAATCGAGGCCGCGGCGAGCGCTTCGGCGGCGCTGGCGGCGGCCGGTGGGCGGCTGGTGGCGCGCGCGGGGGCGGCGCCTAGCGCGGAGGGCGGCGTCAAGCTGGCGGGCGGCGTGGTGGCGGCGCTGCTGGCCATCAAGTACGCGGGCAGCCTCAAGTCGGCGTGCGTCATCGGGCTGCTCTCGGGGCTCTTCGCGCACTCGCTGTACGCGGACGTGCTGCTCAAGCGGCGACGGCAGAAGAAGAAGACGCGGCAGTTGCTGGCGCCGGCTCCTCCACGGCGGATGGGCAGCGACGGCGCGGCATCTGCTCAAGAGGGCGGCGACGACTCGTAGACGAAGAGAAGGAGGCGAAGCGAGCGAGCGTCTGGTAATGGAATGAAGCGAAATGTACACTAGCAGAGATAGATGCTGCGTCCGAGGTCGGCCGGTTGGTCACGGAGACGCCGCGGTCTCCTCGGCGACGGCCTCGAACGAGTTGCGCAGCAGCAGCAGCCGCTCCAGGTCGCGGTCGTACGCGCGGCAGACGCGCAGGAACGCGGCGGCCTCGCGCTCGGTCCACGCGATGGACGCCGAGCCGGTCTCGCGCTCGGCTGCGCTGGAGAGGCGGTCGCGGTCGACGCGCACGCCGGAGGCCACGAGCATCTTGGAGATCGAGTGCTCGTCGACCGCCGGCGTCGGGCTGCCGCTCAGGAGCAGGAGGGCGTGGAAGGCGCGGAGCAGCCCCCGCGAGTAGCGGGGGAGGAACTCGCTCGCCAGCTTCGGGTGCACATCGGACGCGGCCACCGGGTGGATGCACCACGCTAGCATCATGGGCAGCAGTCCGACGGCTGTGGCTGATTCAGATGCAGCCAGATGATCGCCGTGGCCAGTGGAGAAGAGCTCAAGAAGGAGCCGCTTGAGCTCGCGCGCGGGCGAGTCGGCGCCGGTCGCTGCCTCGTCCTTGAGCGTTCGCTCGTCCTCGAACCACAGCGGGAGGCGCCAGAACTCCTCCGCAGAGAGCTCGAGGTCTACCAGACGCGGTTGCTCCGCGTCCGCCTGGGCTTCAGGTCTCATGTCGACCACGGCGCGCACGTATCGACGCATCTGCTCGATGCTTGGGAGACCCACGAAAGCCGTCACGGCGAGTGACAGGATCCAGTGGCGCCAGTGAATGCCCCCGCTGGAGCTCGAGCAGTACTCCTGCTGCAGAGCCACACGTGCGACGGCGACCGAATCGCACCATCTCTCCGGGAACTCGTGCTGTTGCGCCGTACTGAGCACGATCTTGACGAACTCGGCGGTCGCCACCATCGATGCGCTTGGAGACGCGTGGAATACACGGGTGAGTGCGAGCAAGTGGCACGGAAGCAGAATGTGTTCTCGCTGCAGAAACGCGAGCTGCTTGCCGATGCCTCGAGCGGTGAAGCTCACGGCGGCGGAAGCGAACCACCGGGAGCTGCCCGATGCGCGGATTCGCTCCATCACACGCGCGATTCGCTCGTGCTTCGCTCGAGCATCGTCACGGATCGCGCGCCGGAGCTTGGCGATCGATCGGGCGTGCAGCCGACTCAAGCTTTGCGCGAACTGCTGAGCAAACCGGCACAGGAGCGCGCAGAACTGGAGCACGCGCGTGACTTCTGCCGCGGTGACGTTCTTCTCATGTAGAGTGTACTGCTCTGGCTGGGGCTCGTCTTCGTTGGAGATGTGGAAGGAGAAAGCACTCGCGATCTGTGCGAGTTGCCGAAGCATCTCTTCACTGGCCGCCTGCCCAACCTCAGGATCTCTCGCGTGGGTTCCGACCGCCACAGCCGCCTCCATTGCGTCCGACGTCACTTCTCTCGGCAGAGCGACAGCTTGCCCACTCCTGCTGTTCGTCGCGCTGACATCGCGCAGGAATGGCACCGTGGCGTAGACCTTGTGCCGAAGCAGCTCGAGCTTGTCGATCGCGTTCTCTTTCACATACAGGAAGAGGGAAGGGACGAGCTGAAGCATGGCATCCCCGCCACGCACGACGTCTGGGAACGGGCCTTGCGAAAGCGCTTCGACGTAGCAGTTCGCTCGCACGCGGCAGCTGTCCACTTGGTCACCAAGCGATACTTCCAGCGCCGTCAAGATTTTCTGATCCTCGTAGCAATCACCACGTTAGCAACCCGCGAGATTGTCTCCTTCTCCATATACACGGAGGACTTGCTCACCTCTGATTGTCTGGGGCAGCGAATCGTGGTCAAGGCTTCCGCACACTGATCAATAGCAGCTTGGAACAGGAGGTCGTCCTCGTGGAGAATGAGCTGTAGTCCTTCGTCTCGCTCGGTGCAGCACGCAGTCGATTCACGCACGATCTGCACAAAAGACGCAAAGGTGCGTTGCAACTCGAGTCGCGTCTTGTTATCGAGCTGGAGTCAACAGCACGAGAGAGCATCACAATCAGCGCTAGTGCGAGCATAGACTGATCACCAAGCAGCCAGTTACCTCGTTCAGTTGCAGAGCGACCTCGCCAAGCGCGCTGCCCTCGACATCGATTTCGTTGGATGCACGAGCCCATTTGAACCGATCGGTAAGCGACATCGCGGCTCGGCGTGCTCGGAGCGCTTCCGCCAACACCTCGGGGTACGATTGCTCGTCGTACACCCAGATCCACTTCGATTCTTTCATCGATGCTTGCGCGAGTTCGTCCAGGGATAAGTGCAGCGTCTCAATGACGACGTCGCTGTGCACCTTGGTCGGGTTAACCTGATGGGATTGCAGCAAAGGCAAAGCATCAGTCCACACCCCGCCTTGATTCAAGCCACACTCTCCAGCTACTTGCCTTGAAGTGGTGTGTTGTCCGCTCCCAGATGCGCGCTATCTGCGCTCTTTGTTCAGCAAGCTGCAAGAGAAGTTGCTCTGGGGAATCTTGGCTAGCAATGTTCACCCTCGATTTGCCCGTCGGAGGCCGATTTGGTGTTGTCGGTCGCTTTACTTCGACTTCTTCTGGGCTGATGATGCCGTCTGGTTTCGTCTCGTCGGGCACTCGAGAGATGGAGATCACACAGTCGACACTGGATGTGCATGTCTCTCCTGGCTCCAAATCTTGCGAGAGCGCAGCCTCCAATGCTTTCAGTTTGGCTTCGCGAGCGCTCTCATCTTCAACGCTCGTGAGGAGTGCAGACTCGAGAAGTCTAACTTCGTCTGGCGTTCTGTTGTACACGTCGGTGTACATGATGAGGGTTGGTTGGCAACTAGGTAGAATCAAAACCAGCACACTCAAGCAGACACATACCGAGGGAAATTAAGCAGCAGAGATCCTCGTCCATGAGTCTCCAAGCCCATCGCGGCAGCCACAATCTCGACTGCGAGCGCCTCCGGGATCGGAGAGCCTTTTTGTCGCAGAGGGGTAATCTTCGGTCCGAACGCCCCAAGAGCACGCTAGTGATTGGCATTACGACGAGATTCCGTGTCAGCACCACACATAAGGAGTTTGATGTTCCTCGGCAACCTTTGCCATGGACGCACCTCACGTTCTGGCATCGACGCTGCGGCATCCGATTGCTTTTGTGGATCGTAGCTGAACTTGATGCACTCATCAAGAAGATGATCCACTTGGATGAGTGCCAGACTGTGCTCCTTTGCGACTCGCTGGGCCACATTGACCCCGTTGTCGTCCTCCGTGTAAACCACAGCTACCATCCGCGAGGCAAGTTTGGGTGACTGCCATGTAGTTCTCATCGAAGTGCTTGCCGTCTCGTCCGACAGTCGCTGGAGCTCCGAGGCGACGTCAACTGCGTCGATCGGCGATGGCACCGACATCCGTGCCCAGTGCCCAGTCACCGACCAGAAGCTTGATGCTAGCGCCACCAGTTCAAAGACCTCCTCTGTTCCTTCATGAGTTGGTTCTGCTCCTTTACCGTCGCCGCTTCCTTGGAGAAAGATTTTCTGCTTCAACTCGAATTGCCGCGCAGTATCGTCGTCGCAGCTGCGTCAACATAGCAGGCAATAAAACCATCGTTAGCACCACTCAAAATCAAGCTGTCAGCATCCAGCACGAAGGTGCCTACCCCGTCGACACCATGGCGTATGCCAGCGAGATCAGTCGATCGACTATATCAGAGCAAGCGCGCTGGCTGAAGTGAGCCCTCTTCTCGGCGTTCTTGACGCGAATCTCCTGTAATGTGGCCGCGTCCAAGTCGCGCCTTTGCAGACCAGACTCGCGCAGCTTCGTGTAGTTTTCCTCCAGCTCGTTCATCTTTGCCTGGAGATAGAGTTCGGCTTGATAGTTTGGGCCAGCATCGCCGTTCTTGGTCACCTCCCCATCTGGTGGCACCCTGTCGGCACTCTCAGCGGGAGTTGCCGCATTGTCAGCGCTTACATCCTCCTCTCGCTTCTCGGCTTCCTGCTTTGAACACGGCAAACAGATACGACTGTTAGTCTCCTTGTGACAAAACGAGAGTAGCGAGGTCATTAAGGGATTGCTACCTTTTGTTCCGCTGCTGCGCGCTGCTTCCTGATGCGGCGGTCCTTCTCCGCCGCGAGTTGGGCCTTCCGTCTCCGCTTGAGCTCCTTCATCATCTTGATATTGCTCGCGGGGCGGAAATCGAGCTCCTCCACTCGCCTCTCGAGGCTGTAAAAGTGCGCGACTGCGCCTTCATCGTCTGCTGGAATCGCCCGAAGCACTTCCTGGTCAGTGGTTCCTTGGCCGAGACCGAACCTCGTCATGTTCTTTTCAAAGTCAACGACACCCTGCGCCGCATCAAGACGACTCTCGCCCGTCCTCCTCTCGTGAAATATCTCCCGCCTTTTTTCGAGCGTCAACTCCAGTCGCAGGTCGTTTCGCTCCATTTGCAAGTACCGCCGCTGCAGAAGGATCCGAGTTAGCGTCTACAGTGGAGTTAAGCACCCGAGTGGCCCGATAAACCTGACCTGTGACTCTTTCCACTTCTTGAGGTGGCCGCGATCCCATTCGTTCATGAACTGCCGCTTATCTCGCAAGTGCGTCCGCACGGAGTGAATGCCCGATGCTTCCTGAGCGTCTTTGTCAGCCTTCGAACGCTCTTGGAACTGAAGCAACAGTCAACCAGGCAACCGTCAACTCGAAAGCTTACAACCGACACCATAAAGCCCGCCGCCACTTACGTCATGCAGGTCGTTCTCCGCCTCCCAATGCGCTTGCTCGAACTTCCGCAGATGAACCGCCATGTTGACGTCTTTGCGGAACGCGACTTCAGTCGGCCTCAGGCGCTGGACGGTCGTCGCAATAAACCGCTCTTCGATATCACGAGGTGCCAACACTAACGAGGGAGGCGTCGTCCCGCCTTTCGTAGGCGAGCTACTCGCTGCCTTCACCAGTTTGCCATCGCGCTTGCTCACGACCGACTTGTGTGGACTGCTGGGTTTCTTTGCGCCACCGTCAACAAACGCCTTTAGCTGCAGGAGGAATTGGAGGATCGCAGACCGGTCCTCCATCATGATGGCACGTCTGGTGCTGATGGGGAACGGAAGCTTGAGCGCCTCGAGCGTCTGTCCCAGCATCTCCATGTTATGAACCTTCGCCTCCAGCGTTGAACCGGACCGGTACTCTTCGAGCCGCGGCTCACGGCCATGGAGGTGGAGGATCTCGGCAAAGACATAGCCGCTGCTCAGGTCGCGCTCGAGCAGCTCCACGCGCTTCTGGAGCTTGAGCTCGTCATTCAACCACCGCAACGCAAGTGCGCTCATAACTGGGGATGCCAGCAACAAGAAGGCATCCAGCGCACCAAATGCTGCCGTTCCAGCAGTCACGGCGGGTCATGGGCATGCTGCTGCGAGGCAAAAATAGCTCGTGAGTCGGTTAGCAACGGCAGCGCGAATCCATCGCGCTATTCCCAGCCTCGATACGTTCTGCAGGTGTGAACAAGTGGCAAGGAATATCTTTGCGCCAAGCAACAATTCACGACGCCAGAACACGCAGGTGAGATATCTCCCGCGGACGGGAGCCGATTGACTTGGCGGTTCACGATGCGACTTGGTTATTGGTAGTGGTACAGCGGTTGACCATGTGGTTGATGCGGGCCAGCTTCTCTCGCGGCGCGAGCGGCGCGCGGCGTGTCCACTCGGTCAGCTCCATGATGCGCTCCTCCAGCAGCTTCTCGTTCCACAGCAGTGTGTCCAGCGAGAACCTGCACGGGACACGATCTGAGGTCACCCACTGGACTTGTCAGTCCACTCCAATGCTCCTGTGGCAGCGCGTACCCTTGGGGAGTGTCGTCTTCTTCTTTTGAATTGTTGCTGCTGCTCGCAGCCGCCTCGGCTCTCGCCGGGCGTGGCAGTCCGTAGCGCAGCGGGACGTACCCTGCAGACACCGCAGCCATTGGCCATCAAGGGGGAGAGGTCGCGCCGGGAAGAGCCCTCGACTCACCGTCGGGAGGCAGCGGCGGACGCCCCAGACTCGTGATGACCGCGACCTCCTGTCCCGGGTACAGCGCCGCCCACTTGCCGGTTGTGTAGAACTGAACGCCGCCGCCCTCGGCCGCCGCCGCCGCCGCCGCGTCTCCGCCCTGCGTGACGCGCCAGTCAGCTCGCCATTCCACTCGCCCGCCCGTCAGCCCTCTAAGCTCGAGACGCACCGCCGCCTGCCGCTGCCGCTGCCGCTCCATCCGCCGCGCGTCCCCGAGTGAGCGATCGCGATCGCCCGCGGCTTCCTCCGTCGTCCTTTCTCCTTATCCGCCGGCCGGCAATACCGAGTTATCACCCGGTTATTGCCCTGTTGGGTTGGTTTCCCTTTCAAAACGCGAAAAGCGCGGGTGATTGTAAACTTTTGCGGGTGAGGGTGAGAACTTAGTCGGATAGATGGTGCGTGTACTGGGACAGCTCTACTAGGTGCGCGTCTCCGAAAAGACCTAACCACCCCTGTATGCTATCTGTTTCAAGAGGGTTGGAGTGTATGCTCGAGACATCTCGCTCTTGGAATCGAAGCAGACGCGAGATGACTTTCGAACTAGACGCCGTGCTGGAGCCACGGGTGCGCGCGCGCCTGGGCGGCTGATGGGCGAGTGGCCGGATCGAGCTGTAGCAGCGCGCGCAGGAAGGCGAGGAACTGCGCGTCCGAAGCCTGCACGGCCTGCTCGAGCGGCGGCAGCAGCAGCGCGACGGCCAGCGCGCCGTTACCGGCCGCGTCCAGCGCGAACAGAGGGTTCTCCGCGAACTGCTTCTGCAGGTCCGGCCGGTCGGCCAGCAGCGGCGCTGGGATGGGGCCTGTGCGATCGCACAGCGAGCGGCGGTCAGTGCTGCGAGTGGAGTACCGACAATGCAGGCGACAGCACGCACCGATGGTCGCGATGATGCGCGCCAGCAGCGTCTGCTCCGAGTCGTTCTTGAACAACACCTCGCCCGTGAACAGCTCGGCGAGCACGCACCCGAGCGACCACAAGTCGATTTTCTGGTCGTACACGAGTCCGAGGATAACCTGGAGGGGGAACACAAACATACGCACAGACGGCACAGTCCGAAAGGTGAGGCCGATGGCCATCAGTGACCCGCCAGGCGACGACCAACCTCCGGCGCGCGGTACGATCGCGACTGGACGTACGACGTGAGCTCGTCCGTGACGAAGCACGCCGAGCCAAAGTCGATCACCTTGACGGCGCACTCGTTGAAGTTGCTGACGAGGATGTTCTCCGGCTTCAGGTCGCAGTGTACGAGCCCGAGTGAGTGGATGAACTCCAGCGCCTCTAGCACCTCGATCGCGATCTTCTTCAGCCGCGCCATGTTGAAGTAGTTGATCACGCCACGCCCCATCAGCAGCCGAGAGAACTCGTACAGGTTATCGCGCAGCAGCTGCAACAGATAGAGCGAGCTGTCAGATGACAACTCCTTTCCAACCCACCCGCCACCGCCACGACACCTACCTCGGTGACGATGATCAGGTGCTCTCGGAAGTAAAAGTAGTCGATGAGGCGCACGACGTGCTTCTCGTCCACGTTGCAGCTGCGCGCGATCACCTCCATGACGCGGATCTCGTCCACGCCCTGGTCAAAGTACTCCTTGTTGTTCTTGATGATCTTCAAGCACACCGACTGGTTCGTCGTCGTGTCCAGGCACTTGTACGTTCGGCTGAAGACCGCCTCGCCGATCGCCATTTGGACCTGCGCAACAGCAACAATGGACACATAAGTGAAAGTACCTCCAGATGAGCTCCGCCTCGGCCTGTCAAGCCACGAACCTTGTATCGGCCGCCAATCAACCGGCCAACGCGCGGCCGCCAGTCCTGATTCGGCTCGAACCCCGTGCGGTTCTTTTCTCGGATGATGCGGAGCTGGAACACCTCGTACTCGCGCTTGTTCGCTTCGTCGTCATCATCGTCGTCGTCGTTTTCCTCGCTGGCATCGTCACCATCCCCGTCGTCTTCCCCACCAGCAGGACCAACGGCGTCCGTCAAGCTGGGGGCGACATCGCGAAATTTCACGGCATTCGCTTCTACCAGCAACTGCTCGTGGTCGTACGAGGAAATCTCGTTCTCCAATCCGTTCTCGTCGTCCTCCATCTGGAACAGCTTCCCGTCCGCCTCATCCTCGTCGTGGAGACTGTCGTCGCCACCGACAGAGCTCACCATCTCGCTGTACACCTCGTCTTCGCCGCGCAGAGTCGTCTCCTCTTCCTGCGTGAACGCGAACTGATTCGGCTGCCGTGGCCAAATCGCGGACACCGGCTCGCCGTCGAGCAGGAGACCCGTTCCCGGAGATACACCGAGACAAATGGACGAGCTTGGGGAGTTCGACACTCTCGCCGAGTGCGAGTCACCGCCATTCGTGCCGTTCGACGCACTGCCAGAGATCGGGATCGGCACCGACATCTGCTTCTCCATCGCGGTCAGCACCTCGTCCGACATGCAAAGCTGGTTCACCGCCTCGGCCAGGTCCTTCTCGTACTCGGATCCAAAGCCGCTGCTGCCATCGCTGTCGTCTTCCCCCTCGTCCTCCACCTCCTCGAGGTTGCTGTCCACCTTCTTCACGTCGCTCGAATAGTCGCTGAAGATCTCATGCGGGAGCGACGCCTGCTCGTGCCGGTTCTGCGCCTCATCCCACCGCCGCAGGTTCTCCGCCGACAGGCTCTCGGGAATACTCTCTTCGTCCTGCCCGCCCTTGGCCTCTGCGCCCGTGCTGGCGCTGAAGAACCGCCCCAGGAGCGCGTTCTCCTCGCCCATGGCGTCCGCCAGCGCCGCGCGCAGCTTGGAGTTGGTGTGGATGCGCTCCACCGCCACGGGCACGCTCGCAATGGACTCGAGGATCATCTCGACGAGCTCGCGGCGCTCCAGCTCCTTGCGTCGGTCGTGGTCGGCCGCTGCGCGCCCCGCATCCGCCGGCCCCGTCGTCGACCGCCGCAGGTACGACATTGGTGGCCGGAACAGCTCGGCTCGAGCCGGCGCCGGGGGAGTGGACGGCGCGAGATCGGCCGCTCCGTCTGGTGCTCCACTTGTCGCACCGCCCGCCGCGCCCCCCGCGGCCATGGCCAGCGTCACGGGACCGTTGGCGGCGGCGAAGAGCGGCGGCGTCGACGGCATGAGTGCGACTCAGCAAGTGATGAAGCTCGGTCGACGTTTCAACAGGGAGTCCAGAAGAGCAACATTGGGGGTGAGTGAAGGTCGGATTATGCGGTTGAACAGGACCATGTGAGATGGCAGGTTGGCACCAAATCTCGGACGAAAGTGATCGTCGAGCCGAGACGATGAAGGCACGCGCCGCAGCGGGGCAGGTCTTTGCCGCGAGCGTCCACGAGGACGACGACGTGATGCTCACGCGGCGGCGGGCGGCAGCGGCGGCGCTCAGTGCGCCACTTGTGCCCATGTTGGAGTTGCTGGACGTGGAGGGCGAGTGCCCGCGGTTTGGCCCGATGATCGAGAGGATGCGGCTGCGGGTGCGTTGCGTTGCTTTGCGTTGCGGAATGGCGGGTGGGCTGCAAGCGCTAACGTCCCGCTGCGACAGAACTGCGCCGAGCAGGCAGTGCGACTCGCTCGTGAGGGCCGGCGCTCGCTGTTCCTGACGCCCGACGTGGCGCAGGCTGCGAGAGCGCTGCAGCGCGCGGCAGTCGCCCCCGACGCAGCCGAGGTGCGCGACAGACACAATGCGCGCAGGTTGCCGCTTGAAACCGCTGACAGGCGCGTTGATGGCGACGAAAAGGACAAGAGCGCGCAGTTAGAGCAGTTGGCTATGGTGCAGCTCCGCCAGTGCCGCGACGTGTTCGAGCTGCTGCGAGTCGTCGCGGCCGTCGACGCGAGCGCCAGCGAGGTAGCGCGCGCCGCAGGGCTCCCTGCACTGTCGCGTCATCTCTCACGCTGTGCGCCTCACTCCGCAGCACCAGTTCGCCCTGATCGTCGCTGGTCCGTCCGCCCGCTTCTTTTCTCCGTTCGAAACCCCAAGCGGACTCACACTCGCAGGCAGGACGCGCACGGCGCTGCGCTCTCGCTACCGGCTCCGCACTGACACGCTATGCTGGCGCTGCTATCCCCAGGCGACGGCCTCCTCCGGGCCCTGCAGCTCGCGCTCAAGCGCCTACGCGGGACCACCGGCGCCGCCGTCTGCATGCTCGCTCCGGAGGTCGATGACGCCGAACGAGGATGAAGCCCGTCCGAACTACCTTCACGACGCTTTGAATTTATAATGAATCTCTCATTTGATATCATAACGAGGACAAGCGGCGTTTCTCCACAATCAATTGCGAGCCCCAAGCGGAAGCTGTCGGCGACTTCGATTTCCCTCGGGTCCTCCGTCGCTGTCGGCTCTTGAGCGCTCGCTCACCACCTGGGAGCGTCCCACCACCCGCCGCACGCGTCGGCACCGCCTCAGCTCGGGGCCCATGGACGCAGCGCCTCCGCCGACGCCCCCGGGTGTGTACGACCTGTTCGGCTGCACGCCCGGACTCAGCGACGGAAGCAGCAGCAGCAGCAGCGACAGCACCGGCAGCAGCAGCTCCTCGAGCGCCGACAGCCTGGCGCCACCGCGACTGGTCAAGGAGTCGCTGGCCGTGCCCCTGTCGTCCGCGGCCAAGGAGAACGAGCCGCGGCAGGAGCGCGCACTGACGTCCGTGCCGACACTCGCCACGTCCTCCTCGGGGCTATCCGAGCTGCTCCAGCAGCAGCTGCAGATCGCGCAGGTGTCGGACGCAGCGCCGCCTCCGTCTCTAGTCGCGGTGCCGGCGCCAGAGTCGCCGGGCGGGTACGAGCTGTTCCCAGTTGGGCCACCCGCCGACAAGCCGGCCGAAGCCGCCGTCACGATCGGGCTCGAGCTATTCCCGTCCATGGGTGACAGCAACCGGAGCCTGGACGCCTTGGGGGCGAGCGGCGAGATGGCGGATCGCCCCCCGGCCCCGCCGACTGCGACGGCCATGACCACCACCGGCGCACCGGCACTGCCGCCGCCGGCGTACAAGATGTCTGGCAACGCCGTCGACATCATCGCCGTCCGCAACATGGACGACCAGTTCCTGACGACTTCGTGGCACGTACGTGACCGTGGTGACTGACGAAGTGCTGCTGGCTGCACACCACCGGGACTGATGTGGTCGCTGTGGCTCCAGGTGATGTTCAACTGGTCGCGCTTCCGCTCCAACGCGACCACGGGCGTCGGTGACATGGTGCGCATCCTCGTGAACGGGAAGGAGCTGCCCACCAAGATGGAGCTTCTCGAGCGCGGTCGCTGCGTCTTCATCACCGGTACACACGCACACGCTACGCTGGTCGCTGTGAGTCCCATCGGCGCGTGGCCACTAACGCTTCCAATCTTGTGCTCGATGTAGGAGGGGTGAGTCCACCGCCGTCGGACCTGCTCTTCTGCGACCTCATGGAGGACCAACCCAACCACGTGCGCTTCGAGCACTTCCAGCGGTACACCAACACGGTCCGCTACGTGGACGCGCGGCTGCACCTCTGGAGCGCCAACGAGTCGGTCGTCGTGGTCGACCTGGACGGCACGCTCACCATCAGCGACGTGGAGGGCCACATCCGCACGCTGCGGCTCGGGCAGTACGACTTCCTCCACCCTGGCGCGTGCGACTTCTTCACCAAGCTGTACGAGCTCGACATGCGCATCGTGTACCTGACGGCGCGTCCCCTCGACTGGGCGTCCGCGTCTCGCCAGCACCTGGAGAACGCCTCCCAGCAGGTGCATTCACTGCCCCCCGGCGTGCTCATCACGAGCTCTAATGGCCTCACAGGAGCGCTCTTCACCGAGGTGGTGAACAAGACGCCGCACATCTTCAAGGCACAGGTGCTGAACGAGATCCAGCTCACGCTCATCCACGCCGGGCGGCTGACGGAGCACCCCGTGTTCGTCGCGGGCTTCGGCAACCGGCCGACCGACATCATCGCGTACGAGCAGGTCGGCGTCGACCCGTGCATGATCTTCTTGCTGGACCCGTATTCGAACCTGCGCGCGTCGTCGGACCCGCGCATCTACGAGTCGTACGCGGACCCGAACGCACTCCTGTGGCTCCTCCCGCGGCTCAAGCACCGCGTGCCGATCGAGAAGGTAGGGCGTATCGATGACTACACAGTGCGCGAGCTGGTACTGGCCGAGGAGCGCGAGCAGCTGCTCATGGCCGAGCGGAAGGCGCGCGAGCTGCAGGAGCAGGAGTACGCCGCCGCCATGGCGTCCACCGAGTCGGCGCGCTCCACTCGCTCCAGCTCAAGCGGGTCGACGCTGCGGTCGCTGTATGGATACCCCTAGATTCCTCGCCGTTCAACCGGCACGGCTGGCCATCACAATAGCAGCAGGCGTCGGCGGCAAGTGAGTATTGCTAGCGACGCCGCAGGCTCTTCAAAGGAGAATGTATATTGGTTCAAGAGCGAGCAACTGTTCTTGTTACTCGCTTCAGTGGGGCTTGTCCGACGAGCGGAGACGGGAGCGCGGCTAGCTCGAGGGGTAGCCAGCGTCATAGGCTGGGGCTGGACCGACGCAGTGCGCGAGGAGGGCAGCGACAGCCAGTTGGTTCTCGTGAGGACTCTCTTCCCCGAGCATCAGCTGCAGCGCCACGCGGATTCGCAGCGGAACGCGGCAGCGCGGCGGCCGCGGAGGCAGCGACTCGAGACTCGAAGTCGCGGCAATGCGAGGAGCAAGCTGGGGTGTCTTCGGCCGCAAAACTGTCGGCTTTGGTCGTGGAGCGCGTTGCGTTGCTTCGAGCAGACGGCGGCGCGTCAGACTCCACTGGCGCCGCTCCTGGTAGCGAGCCGACTGCGTGTAGTCCAGGTATCGAGCGCCGACGTTGATTCGAGGACCAGTAGTGCGCGCACGAGGCCGGGCTGTCTGCGCTGGGGCCGTGTGTGGGCCGTCGGGCGTCTGGTTCTCGGCTCCGACTTCTTCACGCTGCCCACGAAGTCGCTCCTGCGGCTCCGAGTCTTGCTGGAGTCGAAGCGTCGGCATGGACTGCACCGACGCGAGGTTCGCAATACAGTAGCCGTGAAGCGGAGCCTCGAGCCGCTTCTGATGCCGTCGGTACTCGAGCACTCGCTGGCGCAGTGAGACCCGCGGAGGTCGCGTCCGTTGCCCATTCGCTGTTGCAGTCCGCGTCGCTGCAGTCTGCTGTGGCTCAGCTCCATGTCGCCCTTGCTCGCTTCCAGTGGACGGCTGATCCTCGTTCGCGGTCGTCTGCTCTGCTTCAAAGCTCACCGCGGAGTTGGTGAGCGTGGGAGGCGCGGTCTGGATCGCCTTGAGCTTGGCTGCGTGGCTCCGGCCGCCGATCTCGCGCACCGCGGCGCGATCAAAGGCGCAGCTGAGCGTGCGGACGAGGAACTTGGCCTCGTTCTCGGCGCGCAGCTTGGTCGCGGCCGGTGAGACGGCCGGAGGCAGCGCGTCAGGGTCGTTGCGCGGGAAGTAGACGCAGATCCTGGGCTCCATGGCAGCCGGCGTCATGACACCGTTGCCGTCGATCTCGGGCTGGCTGGGGCCGACACCGGCGATAGACGCAGCGAGGAGGCAGCCCACGACGCGCTTTCTGGCCGCGAGCGCCGTGAACGCCGACGCACGCAGCTTGACGCCGGTGAGCCAGACTTGGGCCGAGTTGAGCAGCGACATGGATCGGATGGGGCTGGAGACGCGGGTGCGCGCTGGCTGGGAGGTCGAGGAATGAGCGGAGCGGGGCCGGGCAGCGGAGGAAGAAGAGGTCCCACGACGGCACTTGACCATGGGCGACGCGGCATCCATCCTCGACTGCTCTGTCAATCCGTCAACGTCAGGGCCATCGAATCGATTACATGAGGGAGACGACTGACTCACTCGGACATCTCGGATGGATGTGACCGCCTTGGGCTATCCAGATACGAGGCCGCTGTCGCGTGGAGACACCTCGCTGCCCCTGTATCACGCAAGGCACACGCACTCGAGACTCGCGTCGCTGGTTGGATTGCAAAGTCGATTCAATAGATTAGACACTCCTCCACGCTTGGATTCTCTCTCACTCTCTCACTCTCTCTCAGGACGGCGACACCGCTGGACAACAAGCACGAAGAGCAGACAACGCCGCCGCCTCGTGCTCGGTCACCTTCAGAGCGACGCGCCGAGCTGCACCACGCGCGGGTAGCAGGGCAGCGTGAGGAAGTCGGCCATCTCGTCGCCGACCAGCAGCTTGCCGACGACGTCGCCGGCAAGCGCGAACTTGCCGCCGTCCTTGGCGGCCGCGGCGCGCTTGGCGACGCACTCGCGCAGGATGGACAGCACGAGCTCCTTGGTGATGGTCGTGCCGCACTTGCTCGTCTTGCAGCCGTGCTTGACCCACTGCCACACCTGCGCGCGCGAGATCTCGGCCGTCGCCGCGTCCTCCATCTTGTTGTGCAGCGGGATGCAGCCGCTGCCGCGCAGCCACGCCTCCGTGTACACGAGCGTCACGTCGATGTTCTCCTCGAGCCCGGCGCGCGAGATGCTGCCGCCCGTGGGCACGGCGATCAGCTCGGCGGCCGTCGTGTCCTTGCCAGCCTCGGGAATGCGCGCGATCTGGTTCGGCGCCGGCATCCCCTTGTTAAAGGCGTCGAGCGCGATGGGGACGAGCCCAGGGTGCGCCACCCACGTGCCGTCGTGACCCGCGTTCACCTCGCGCGTCTTGTCCTCACGCACGGCGGCCATGAACTTGGCGTTGAGCGCCGGGTCGTCCTTGACGGGAATCTGCGCGGCCATGCCGCCCATGGCATGAGCACCGCGGCGGTGGCACGTGCGCACCAGCAGCTTGACGTACGAGGCCATGAAGGGCGTGGTCATGCCGATCTCGCCGCGGTCCGGCAGCACGAACTGCTTGAGGTTGCGGAACTTCTTGATGTACGAGAAGATGTAGTCCCAGCGGCCGCAGTTGAGTCCCGACGAGTGCTCGCGCAGCTCGAAGAGGATCTCGTCCATCTGGAAGACGGCCAGGATGGTCTCGATGAGCACCGTGGCGCGCACCGAGCCCTGCGGGATGGACAGGTAGCTCTGCGAGGCCACGAACACGTCGTTCCAGAGCTTGGCCTCCAGGTGGTGCTCCATCTTGGGCAGGTAGAAGTACGGGCCCGAGCCGCGCGCGAGCAGCTCGTGCGCGTTGTGGAAGAAGAAGAGCCCGAAGTCGAAGAGCGAGCCCGAGAGCACCTCGTTGTTGACGAGCACATGGGCCTCGTCCAGGTGCCAGCCGCGCGGGCGCACCAGCAGCGTGGCCACCTCGGGCTTGAGCGCGTACTGCTTGCCCGTGTTGGGCTGCGTGTACGAGATCGTCTTGCGCACGGCGTCGATGAGGTTGGCCTGGCCGTCTACGAGGTTGAACCACGTGGGCGAGGTCGAGTCCTCGAAGTCGGCCATGTAGCACTTGGCGCCCGAGTTGAGCGCGTTGATGACCATCTTGCGGTCCACGGGGCCGGTGATCTCGACGCGGCGGTCGGCCAGGTCGCTCGGGATGGACGCCACGCGCCAGTCGCCCTCCCGGATGTAGCGCGTCTCGGGCAGGAAGTCGGGCAGCTCGCCGGCGTCCAGGCGCGCCTGGCGGGTCACGCGCGCGGCCAGCAGCTCCTGCCGGCGGCCCTCGAAGTTGGTGTGGAGGAAGGCGAGGAAGCGCAGCGCGTCGGGCGTCAGCACACGGCGGAAGGCGTCGGGCACGGCGCCCAGCACGCGCACGTTGGCGGCGGCGATCTGCAGCTCGGCCATCTTGAGGGGAAGCGTCGGAGACTCGGGTGGAGGGCGGCGGACTGCGCGCTGGAAGGCAAATGCGGGAATGAGACCAATGGCGGAGCCCAAGAGTCCAAGGCTTGGGGCGTCCGACGTTGCCAGGCAAACGGCGCGGTGGTATACAAACGGCAAGACGTTGGCGCGCTGCGACTTGCGCCGCACGTGATGCAGGCGAGGCGATCTTCAACAGGCTCAGACGGCGGAGGAGCTCCGTCGGCTGGGTTTCGCATTCAGCCAATCAACACTCGTAGAGCATCTTTTTGGCCAATCAAAACGAGGGAGAGAGTGCACCACCGCGACGTCGCCTGCGTCACGCGACGGGTTTGCGCGGCGGCGGCATACATTTTCCAAGATGTGCTGCTATTGCGTCCGAGACGACGTCCGACGCAATCTGGACGCCGGGACAGCACGTGCGGGGATAGAAAGTGCGAGGTCAGCAGCGTTTACGCAAAACGAAAATGGGCGACCGTGCAAGTTGCCGCCCTCGTCCCATATATCATTTTCAACGGGGTATTAGCTTTCGATAGTGTCAAGAAGACCATCACTCTGGGAGTGAGCTTGCCGGGCTTGATTCCAGCCCCAATTGTGGAAGGCTCCGATGACAACCCGCTGTCGTCTGCGCCTGGTCAACCCCTTTCCAGCTTCCTGATTGGCTCCAATGAGGTCGCTGCCCGAGCCACGGACTTCAACACGCAGGCGGCGGCGGCCAAGCAACTCGCCGGGCTCCTCGCTCACTCGGCGTTTTTCAGGATGGTGGAGAGACGTATGGAGAGACTTTTCTCCTCAACGAGTCGGC
>JAADYH010000062.1:0-45513 GCA_023338125.1 Phytopythium aichiense | reverse complement strand
TCTGTCCTGTCCCAGAGCCTGGACGTGCTGCAGTCGGCGCTGTGACGTGGCAAGCGGGACGACCATTATGCGACCCCGACGACGCAGCAGACACCAATGGTTCACGCCAGGGACGACGGCATCCAGCGGGAGGAACCGACGAGCGCTGGCTCGGCTACTGGTTGGGGGCTCCTGCCGGCTTGCCGGCCGCCTGGGTCGGTGCGTGTGGCCTCGCGGTTCGCTTCGAGCTGCTGGTGGAGCTCGGTCCACGCCAGGCGCGCCGGCTCCACGCTGGAGCGAGCCGCGAGCGTCCGGCCGCCGTGGTGCTCGCGTGCTCGCTGCTGGAAACCCAGCAGAATCTCGTGGCGGCGAACGTTGCGCTGGAAGAGCGCCTCCAGCTGCTCGCCGTCCATGCTTGCGTCGTCTTCCTCGCTGTCCGACTCGTCGGCCTGCCGCGATGAAAACTGCCAGCGACGAGTTGCTTCGCTGTCTGACTGTCCGTCGCCAATTCCAAAACGCGCCATCGTCTCGTGCTGGTATGATGTTCTGGTGTACCGCGAAGATCTATCCGGTGCTGGGAACGACTGGACGAAGAACTCGAGGGCGTCGTCCGCGTCGTCCGCGATCGGATCGTTGTCACCTCGCCCACTCTTTAATGCTCTCGCTGATCTGTTAGTCGGAGAGCGTTGCGACTTGGAGAGTGGCGATGACATGCTGCGGTTGTTCTGATCATTGTTGTTGCTGCTGACGATCCATTTCCTCGAGCTGCTCAGCTCTTGGTTACCGCCGCTCTCGTCCACAGCACTTTGCGTCGACAGTCGCAGCGGCCGAATCGAAGTTGACGATGCCACGAGTTCGTCCACTGAATCATTCAGCTCCTCCCTCGCGGGGTCCGCCTCGTACTCTTCACCGTCGTCTTCGTCAAGGGGCTCGAGAACAACGCGTTTACCCCCGCGGTTGTCCGGCTTGCTCGGCACCTCCTTCTCGTGGAGAACCGCACCGTTGAAGTACACGAGCTTGCTGTCGCAGTCCAGCGATTTGAGGATCCCAGGTGCTGCGGACGGCGTGGCTTGCTCGGATTGTCGATGACTGCCACGAGCTGTTCCAACTCGGGCGACGGCTAGAACCGACTCGTGTTGCCGTTGGGCAGTCAGGTCCCCCGTCGGTCTCAAAAGCATGGTCGATTTCGTGTGCAGTCGTTCCGGCTCGGGGATCTGCTCGTTCGCGATCGGCACAAGCTCCGTTTGCTCTCGGAGCGACCCGCCGTCCAAACTTTGATGTTGTTGTTCCTGCCGTTGCTGCTGTTGCTGCTGGTGAGCACGCTTGAGAGCCTCGAGCTCCCGACGATGCATTTGCTCGCGCAGCACGAGCTCCTCTCGAAGTTCGTCCCGCAGTCGGTCCAGATCGGTCAGCGTCGGCACCGAGCTTTTGCCAGGTGAACCGTTCTCTTGCTGCTGTTGCTGCTGCTGAATCCGGTGCTGCAGCTCCGACTGCGCGCGATGCAGCTGATTCATGAGCTGTTGCTGTCTTGCCAGCTCCTGCCGCATGTCGTCATACTGGCGCATCAAGGCGGTTGGGTCGACGGGCGGCGCGACATCCCCAGCGAATCCTCGATCCATTTCTCGCGACTGCCACGACTGCGGATAAAATCCCCCGATATGCCCGCTACGACCCGGAGAATACCTCGGGACGCCTTGATCTTGCCTGACTCCTTGCTGTTGCTGCTGGAAATCCTCGACAGGCTGTTGCCATTGGGATCCACCCCGGTTGCCAGGAGACTGATTGCCGCTATAGCCACCATTGTTCGCTGGGAACTGTGAAACCGGAGACGGATGCTGAGCTATTGACGAAGACGACATGTTTCCCGGCAGCTGCGGGGCTGAAGAGTCCTGGAACAAGTGGGCTCTCGAATCCACGAACGGATTCTTTGGTGGAGACACTCGTCCGACCGGAGCTACAGCCCGGATCGGCGCGTCATCACGCTGCTGAGCGGCGTGAAAGCGCTGTTGCTGCTCCGCGCGCGCCTTCTGGTCGGCAAGTGCCACGGCGGCAGCTGCCTGTTGCGCTCGTACTGCCTCTTCTTCTGCTCGCCGTCGCTTTTCATCTCGAAGACGCTCCTGCTCGAGCTCGTGTGCGCGCTGTTCTGCCGCGAGCCGCTCCATCTCCTTGCGGTCCTCCTCCTCCTTCCTTCGTTTAGCTTCGAGCTTCTGCCGATTCTTCTCATCGATCTGAAGCTGCAACGCGTTCTGAAGCTCGAGCTGCTGCTGCATCTTGCGGTTTTCACCTCCCCCGTTGATATCCGTTCGAACCCGACGCCCAAACTGTTGAGGCTGCTGTTGCTGTGGGTCCCGGACTGGCGATGGCGGCGATGGGTACCCAGGACCACTCGAGCCGAAGCCGTTGGTGCTGAATCCCGGTCCAGCATCAGGGGGGAACCACGCTGGTTGGATGTCACGAGTTGGGCTTGCTCTGTCTTGCTGAAACTGCTGATGCGCGGGATAGTCCTCTCTACCGGCAGCGAGCGAATGCTGCGGAGGGAGTTGGTAATACTCGGAAGGCGTTGGCCACTGACTTGTGTTGTTGACCGCGCTCCAGGGATTGGGGGCGTCGTATTGATGGGCCATCGCCTGAGGCATCTGTCCATAGGGAGGTGCGTAGTTCATCGCCTGCTGCTGTTGATGATAGTTGGGCTGCTCTGGCGGCTGCTGCTGCTGTTGTTGCCATTGTGGCGGATGGTCCGCTTGACGTTGCCCACGAGCAAAGTTGGTGCGCGACTTCTGGTCGTTCTGGCCAAGGCCGTCAAAGAATCCACGCTGTTGCTCGGCATTTACCGTCGGCGGTGGCGGCGGTGCGGCTGCACTGCTGAAGTTCCCACGTTGCTGGTACGCCACTCCGTTCGTGACACCTGCCGATTGCCGATCCAGCTCGCGCTCGCGCTGCTTTTGCTGCTCCCGCTGCGCCACCTGCTGCGCGAGCGCCTGCGCGTACTCCTGCTGCCTCCGGCGCTGCTCCTCCTTCCGCCGCAGCTCGGCGTTGTCCACCGGAGGCCCACGCTGCGCGTACTGCTGCGGACGCTGGCCGAAGTACATGATCTGCAGTCCTCAGCTTCCGCACCTGGTCGAGGTCTCAATTGGCATCACCTCGCAGTGCTTGGACGCTATTCTTGGGTCGACTCGGACGAATCCACAGCAGTCCAGGATTGGCGGCGCCTCATATTTGGCCCCGAGTCCGCTGGCTTGTTCGTCAGGCGCCTCTGCAAAGCAGTCAACACGTCCACAGGCATCAAACACGGAGCATCTACCAATTGTGCGGAGCGATGCCGCTCAACGCCACCGCTATCGTCTTGGCACCCGACAGGCCGGAGAACAGACGCAGAATAGCTGAGAAGGGGTTTAAGAGAGCAACAGCATCATATATCTAGTGCACCAGCGGCTTTAGCGGCGCCGCGCGCGTCTGGTCGTCGATCACTTGCTCGCGGATGTCCGTCGGCACCTCGCCGATCACCGAGCTGCGCGTCACACAGGCAAGCCCCATCAGCAGCGTGTCAAGAGCAGTTAGGGCATGAACGAGAGGATGGCACGTACATGTTGTCGCCGCGCACAATGTAGAGGCCGAGCTCAACGGCCTCGACGGGTTCCTTGAGCGAGAACACGCGCTCGAAGCTGTCGTCGAGCACCACGTTGATGCACTGGTCGAAGCCCTTGAGCACACCCTGCGCGTCCATGCGGACCCACACACGTACGTGTACAATAGCGCATTAGCTTCTCCGCCTGGTGGTTTGCCTCGGATAAACACCCAAAAGAAGAGCGAGCGCGTACGATGATGTTGCGTCCGTCGTTGGTGATCACGGAGATCGTCTCTGTGCACGCGCGTCACGACCGCAGTTCCGAGCCGACAGACGCCGTTAGACACTCGCTGCGTAGCCAGAACACGGGCGAATCGCACACAGGCATCCGTGGAGCACCAGACGCAGCGTACGGTTCATGAGGTCCTGCAGATACGCCGCCATGGTCGCCGCGCCGCTGGTCTTGAGCTTGGACTCCAATTCGAATCGCGGCGGCTCGTCGTGTGGAAAAGTGAAAACTAAATGAATCGCATACAAGTGAAATTCAATGAATTGATCTATTCTGAGGAACATCTGAGTCTGATGCTCGACTCCACCTGAGCCCAATGCCAATGAGCGGCTGATGTTGCACCAAAGGCGGCGGAGACGATGGGCGGGCAGACGTCGCGCATGGTGCGCGAGCTGGTGGAGGACTCGCTGTACATCGTGCGGCAGACGGACCGGCGCGCGTACGAGCGCAGCGTGGCGGCGCACCAGGAGGTGCAGCACAAGCTGGACGAGCTGCGGCAGCTCAACAAGGAGACGCTGCAGTCGGCCGAGCAGGAGGCGCAGCGCTCCGAGGTCTTCCGCTCCTTCCAGACGAGCGTCAGCTCGCAGAAGCAGCAGCTGGACGGCGTGGTGCGTCTCCAGTCTCTCTCTATGTCTCTTTCTGTCTGTCTGTCTGGTTGTTGCGCTGTTCTAACGCGTACGCGTCCCAGGCGGAGGCGTTCGCCAAGCAGTTCGAGCTGCCTGACGGCTACAAGAAGATCGCCGACGAGGGCCGGGAGGAGCGCGCCAAGGCCGAGGCGGCGGCGCTCGCGGCCACGATCGAGGCGGCCAAGAAGACCAAGGACGCAGGCGACAGCTCTGCTTAACGGCTCCGGCGTCAAGAAGAGGAACATGAGACTATTACACGCTGCTGCTACTTGCTGCTCGCGATTACTTGTACTGGTGCTGCCGCGACGGCGCTTCGACTCGCTAGACACTCGCCACCGCGACGGGAAAAGAAGTGTAGACAATGTGCACGCTAGCCTCACTGCCGCAGCTGACTCGTGCCGCAGTGGTGCACGATCCACGGGTGGTCCATCAGCTCGTCGAGCGGGATGCGCTGGCGCGGCTCCTTCTTGAGGATCTTGACGAGCAAGTCCCTCGCCTGGGCCGACACGTGCGACGGGAACTTGAGGTCCACGTTCACAATGCGCTTGTACGTGTCCGTGTTGCTGTCGGCCTCGAACGGCGGTATGCCGACCAGGAACTCGTACATGAGGATGCCGAGCGTCCACACGTCCACGTGCGCGTCGTGCGGCCGGTTCTCGATCATCTCGGGGGGGAGGTAGTCGAGCGTGCCGCACAGCGTCGTGCGCCTGGACGACGGCGCGTGCACGGACCAGCCAAAGTCGGCGATCTTGAGCTCGCCCGAGTGGCCCACGAGCAGGTTCTCGGGCTTGATGTCGCGGTGGATCACGTGCTTGCCGTGCATGTACAGGAGTGCGCGCGCCAGCTCCTTGACGTACGCGGCCGAGCGCTTCTCCGAGAACCTCCCGGCCTTGGTCAGCTTCTTGTACAGCTCGCCCTGCGGCGCGTACTCAATGATGAGGTACACGCGCTTGGCGTCGTAGAAGTAGCCGTAGAGCCGCAGGATGTTGCGGTGCCGCAAGTGCGACTGGATCTCGATCTCGCGCCGCAGCTGGTGCTCGATGCCCGACTTCATCAGCTGCTGCTTGTTCAGCACCTTGAGCGCCACCACGTACTTGGACTTCTTCTCGCGCGCCAGGTACACGTTGCCGAACTTGCCCTTGCCCAGCGGCTTGCCGATCTCGAAGTCGCTCAGCTTCCAGATCTTGCCGCTGTCGGCCGTCGTGCCAACCTCTCCGCCCTTCCCTCGGCTCTCACTCTCCGGCGCTGTGCTCGCAGGAGCAGCAGGGCGAGTCCGGTTCGCTGTGGAGCTTGGTGCGCCGGTCGCGGCCGCTACCGACGGCTTGGACACGTCCGGGAAGCCGCCGCCCGCCCCCGCCGACCGGAAGAAGCTGCTCGTGTTGTTCGCGTTGCCCGCGTTGCCCTGGTGCGCTCGCAACGCGTTCGAGGACGCCGGCGCGCCCGTGCCCTTGCGCAGGTACGATGCGTCCGCCTGCTGCGAGTGGAAGCGCTTCATGGGCCGACAGAGAGAGAGACGCGCGCGCTCGAGTCGCGGCCGTCAAGTTCACCGGTCAAGTCCGTCCTTCAGGGAAATGCGTTCGGCCTTTGAATATTCAAAACGCGTTCACATCATCCGGATAATATTCACGTCCGGATAATTGGACTGGGATCGAAGCCTGACGCGAAGGGTGGTGCTGATAACAGAAATGCAGTCGGACATGGAGGCGGAGGCGGCGGCGAGGAAGCGCAAGCGCAGCGCCGGCGACTGCGCGCACGCAGCCAACGACGCGGTGGTGGAGGAGCTCAAGAAGATCCGCGCGCGGCTGCGCGAGTCGTCGCATCTGGCGTCCAACTACAGCCGCGCGATCGCGTCCGTGCAGGCGCACGCGGAGCCGATCCGCGATGGCCATCAGGCCAGGCAGCTGCGCCACGTGGGCAACTACATGGCCAACCAGATCCAGGCCATCCTCAACAAGCAGCGCGCGGGTGCTGCGGCTGGTTCTATCGGTGGTGAGGCGGCTTCTACTGCTGGTGGAGACACCAGCGTGAGTGTCAGCGGTGGAGCAAGGCAGAAGCAGCGGCGAGTGGACCCGCTGCCGCCGATGGAGACGACCAGCGAGGCGGAGAGCAGACCGCGGCCGTACGCGCCGGCGCGGGGCAAACGTGCGTGTTCTGGGCGCTTCCTTCTCTCTCTCTCTCCCTGCTCAAGCTCTGACGGAGGCGTGTGCGAGGAGACAGAGCCGTGGTTCGTGCTGCTCGTGCTTCAGCGTGCCAAGGCGTGGGACGACGACAGCGCCATGGCGTTCGACGAGTTGCTGGCGCAGATCACACGCTCTGGGGTGGGTTCGCTCGCTCTTGCTGTCGTGGTGAGAATCCAGCGACTCACAGCGGCTTGCTGATCAGTTCCAGGGCTCCGTGACGAAGCTCAAGGCGTGTCTGGCGACGCTGTGCACGACCCACGCGGTGGCCAAGCGCACGAGCAGCGGCGGCGTCTTCCTCACGGTCAAGGGCCAGGAAAGCGCGGATCTGTGCCCGGGTGATCTGCCTGACAGCGTCTCTGGGACGACTTCCGGCTCCACGACGAGCTCCTCCAGTGACCAAAGCGACGCCTCGAGGCATCTGACAGCGTCTTCGCCATTTGATGCCTCTGGATCGAGCAGCAGCGATGGACTCGCGGCTCAAAACTCTGCCTACAATGCCGATGACGACGTCGTGCTGCTCTCTGACGCTGAGCAGCCCGAGAGCGAACGCGAGCATGACGACAACTACGACTACGACTTTAGCTTCGACCCGGACGAGGAGCCGCCGACGCTCGCTGAGCGCCTCGAGCGCCGACTGAACCCTCCTCCTGCTTCTCGCCGCTCTCCTTCTGCTGCACAACCGTCGACATCAAGCGCCAAGCTGGCCGCACCGAGCGAGCATCGCGAAGGAGACGAGTGGGAGCTCGTGCTTTTGCTGGATCACCGCGAGATCCTGTCGCGACGCAACCGGTCGATCCTCGAGCGCAAGCTGCTGGAGCGCGGCGTCACGTGCGAGGTGCGCGCGCTCAACGTGGGCGACGTCCAATGGATCGCGCGACGCCACCGGCCCGGAGACGCCGTCGCCGCAGGTGCGTCTCCCAGCCGACCAGCCTTTTTTTATTCAATGCGTGTGAACTGACCACCGCCGTGCGCGCAGAGCTCATGCTGAACGCGATCGTGGAGCGCAAGGAGGTGCACGACCTGTCGGGCAGCATCATCGACCGGCGGTACTTTGAGCAGAAGACGCGGCTGGGTGCCTGCGGGCTCACGCACGTCATCTACCTGGTCGAGGGCTCGCTCTCGCAGCAGCAGACGACCGTGCGCGCCAGCGGTCTGCAGACCGCCATGTGCCGCACGCAGGTGCAGAACCGCTTCTTCGTGCAGCTGTGCCGCAGCGCCGATGAGTCCGTCGCCTTCCTCGCCAGCGTGCACGCGCGGCTGCTGGCCAAGTTCCCTCGCCACGCCTGCCGCAACCGCGAGCTGCCGTCTCCGGCGCGCGCGTCCCCGTTCCTGGCGCCGGCCCAGCGGTCGGAGGCTCCGAGCGCGAGCGCGGAGGCGCTGGACGCGCTGCTGTGCCGCCCGGCGCTCACCTTCTCGGCCTTCAACGCGCAGTTCCGCAAGAGGTCGGCCTTCACCGTCGGCGAGCTGTACCAGATGATGCTGCTGCAGGCGCCCGGGCTCAGCGCGGCCAAGACGGCGGCGCTCGCCGCCAGCTTCCGCTCCTTCCACGAGCTGCGCGCGGCGCTCGCGGCCCCGGGGAAACGCGGGCTGCTGGACGCCGTGCGCTGCGGCGACGGCCAGCGCCGCCTCGGCGCCAAGACGCTCAAGGCGCTCACGCTGCTGCTGCAATCGCCCGACTACGCCGCGCTCGCGGACCCCGGTGGCCAAAACTGATAACGATACCATCGCTCTGTTCCACCACGAAACTCCCCAATTCACATACATTCCTTGAATGTTTTCTTCAAATTGATAGAACTGTATAATTGGATAGGATGTGGAAAATGGTTGAATGTATCTTGCTCGACTCCCCCATGGTCGCATTCCCGAGGTTCCCCCCTCTGTGATCGCGGATCGGCATGCTGCAGGTGCGCGACGCCCCGCTGAGCGCGGCGCAGGAGGCGCAGCTGGTGGCGCTCGAGCGCCGCGTGCAGCTGCATCTGCAGGCCGAGGCGCATGCGGCGCTGGTGCGGCAGCGGTCGCCCGCGGCGGACGTGGTGCCGACGGTCAAGGACCTGCTCTCATCCAGCTCGGCCTCGTCGGACATGACCAACAACACGTCGACGCCGGCCATGGACGCGGCCTTCGTCGCCTTCTCCGGCCGCATGGGCGCGTGCGCGGCGCAGTGGGACGCGCTGTTCGCGCACGCGCACCAGTCGTTCGCGCTGGTGGAGGAGATGGAGGCGAGCCACGCGCAGGTGGCGGCCAAGACGCAGGCGCTGTACGAGAGCTTCGAGAAGGTGCTCACGCAGGTCGAGGCGCTGGACGCGCGCGTCGAGGCCGTCGCCGCGCCCATGCCGCACTTCGTCGCCATCGACGGCGTCGCGCACGCGCTGGGCTTCGGCGTCAAGTTCGCGCCACCCTCGAGCGCCGGCGGAGCGCAGACGGAGACGTCGACGCAGGCGCCCACGCAGACGC
Organism: Phytopythium aichiense; assembly: GCA_023338125.1. Classification (NCBI taxonomy): domain Eukaryota; phylum Oomycota; class Peronosporomycetes; order Pythiales; family Pythiaceae; genus Phytopythium; species Phytopythium aichiense. Next base: position 36,420 of record JAADYH010000062.1, on the reverse strand, counting down.
AGACGCCGGCCGTCCAGGTGTTCCAGCACCGCCGCAGCGTCGACCCGACCGCCGCCGCCTTCGACGCCGCGCTCGACAAGATCGACGAGTGCGTCGCCTTCCTCTCGCAGCACGTACGTCGCCTCGCCATCTCTCGTCGTGAGGATATGACAGCCACACACAGACTTACGAGTCGCTGTGCTCGTGCTGCAGCTGGACTACCGAGACGCCGCGTGCTATATTGACGCGTACCGAACGCTCCTGGCTGGCGGCATCCAGTGCCTGAAGGAGTACGCGGTCAACGGGCTGGACGCGGCCAAAGACGCCGTGTTCGAAGGCCTGCAGAAGGCCACCGCGCGCGCGCAGCAGGACGCCGCGGGCAGCGCAACCACCGTGCGCGTGCACGTCGAGCTGGACGAGACGTCGCCGTACTACGTCGACTTTCAGCTCGTGTCGCCCGCGCTCGCGGCCGTCGCCAAGCAGCTGAACCGGCTGCGCGCGACCAACGCGGGCAACGTGAACGCCGCCAACATGCGCGCGCTCGACGAGGTGACGGCGGCGTACGCCAACCAGCGCGTGCAGCTGCTCTCACCTGTGCTTGCGGCCTGGTTCGAGACCATTTCACAGACGTCCGACATCGTCAACGTGGTACGTGCCGCGTCCTCCGATCTCCCCGCTGCAGATAACGACTCTCATGTGTGACGGTCACGTGCTGGTGACAGCTCCGCGTGAGCTGCACCCAGCTCATCCGGGTGTGTGAGGCCGAGTTCCGCCTATTCCTCAAGCTGTTCGGCCGCGAGCCGACGGACCCGCTGTTCTCCTTCCACAGCGACGCTGGCGACGACGACGGCAACGATCTCAGCGACGATCAGGACGAGGACGGCAACGAGAACGCCTTCGAGTACGTCGCTTGGGATCATACCGCGTGAACTCGTCTCCGAGCTCTGACGACTGCCATGGCGTGGGTGAACAGGCGGCTCATCTTCCAGCTGAGCGCGCTGCTGTACAACGTGGTGCGTCCGCAGTTGCTGCAGCAGCGCGACCTGGAGACGCTGTGCGAGACTATCCACGTGCTGCGCAGCGAGGTGATCGAGAGCCAAATCCAGCCGCGAGCCGCGCTCGCCGCCTTCACCGAGCCGGTGATGCACCGCATGATCCAGGACGCCCAGGAGCGTCTCATTCTCTGCGTGCAGAAGTACATTCGCGACGAAATCGAGGGCTTCACGCCAACGCTAGCAGATTTGGACTACCCGGACAAGCTGATCAGCGCCGCCGCCTCGGGCGCCTCCATCTACGCCACGTGGTACCCGGCGCTCGAGCACACGCTCATGTGTCTGTCCAAGGTCTACCGCTTCGTCAATGTAAGTCTCACGATGTTTTTAAGCGGGGGATGTTGGGGAGAGTTGGTCTGACCGATCGAGTGACCCATCAGATGGAGATCTTCGAGGAGTTGGCGCAGGACGCGATCCGAATCTGCACGGTCGCACTCAAGATGGCGTCGGCGGACGTGACGGCGGCCAAGGGCGAGCTGCACGGCACATTGTTCCTCGTCAAGCACCTGCTGACGCTGCGCGAGCAGATCACACCGTTCGACATTTCGTTCTCCCACACGAACAAGGCGCTGGACTTCACGAGCACGTCAGACGCCATGACGAACCTGCTCGCGGACGTGTCGACGCTCTTTTCCTTCGAGGCGCTGCAGCAGAACAGGTTCTTGGGGTTGTTTTCCAGCGCCATCCCGCAGATCCACGAGACGCGGTCGGACGTCAAGAAGGAGCTCGAGCAGGAGCTCAAGAAGAGCTGCGCCGCCTTCATCGAGGCCGTGCTGCAGCTCACGGCGCGGCCGCTGCTCGCGCTCATGAAGCAGATCGCCGGCGTGCAGCAGCAGCAGCAGCGCATCGTTCCCGCGAGCAAGGCGACGGCGCTGGACTTCCGCCAGTGCGCGTTCACGGCCCCGAGCGAGGTGGCGCTCACGCTCGCGACGGTCGCGCAGCAGCTGGAGCAGCGATCGCCCGAGATCCGCGGCACCATCCACGTGTACCTGCGCAACGCCTCGACTGAGACCATCCTATTTAAGCCCGTCCAGGTGCGGCGCTGGGGTGTGTGCGTCGTCGCGTGCGGATCGTCCTGCGTGGACTAACTAGCCTCTGATTCTGTGCCTCGCAGCGCAACCTGCTGGATGCCGTCGAGAGTCTGCGCGCGCTCATGGAGCAGACGTACACGACCGAGGAGCGCGCGCCGTGCGAGGACGCGTTCGCACGCATGATGGACCAACTGCGCGCGCTGTAGCGGAGCATCGCGTCCACCGTGGTATCCCCACCATCAGTGGTTGGGCCACGTCACCAAGACGCCCGCGAGGCGGACCATTCAGCCGGCATCTATCAACATCACGACAGCATAGCAACACCATCACAGCCCACGTCCGACAACGCGCGGAGCAGTCGCACGTGCATGGAGAGCGACGGCAGTCGGCGGCTCGGCATCATTCTCAGATGTCGGATACTACCGCGCAAGGAAACAAAGATCCGTCTGATTCCAGCGAGCGATCGCGCACCTGTCGCTGAACCCAGCTGCATTCGCGCCGCCCTTGATGTTCTTGTGTCGTGCTGAACGTCTGCTTTGCCCAGGCCAAGTGTCGTTTCGGATGACTCGCGATTGCCTGCCATGTGGCTTTGAGCAACGCGTCCGTTTCAGCCAGGGACCGTTTCTCTCCGGCTCGCCGCTGACAGCTGGGCAATCACTTTGAGTGCGCCAAAAGTGCACACGCCATTCCACAAGCGGAGGTGCGTTGCACTGGGGGATAGCGTCCAGCGCATGGTCCAACGCCGCGCAATGCCCGCTCGAACGGTCGACGACGGCGGGAAGGAGTTGGACCGTGGGTACAGTACGGCACTGTGCGAGCAGGTGGCTCGCGAGCTCCCGCCTTCTTCCAGTCGAGCTGGCACCACACACACCGCTCGACAGCTGTTTCCTCGCGCCTCTGCAGAATCATTCTGCTCGCGCGGTTGGACAGCGTTCAGTTCCGTAGGTACCCATGATGACCGCGTTTCATACTGTAGGACTGAAGTCAGTCCGGCTGCCATCTGGCGCTGCGCACGCGAACAACAAAAAGCAGCCGACGCCTCTTTTGACTTGAACAAACTATGTCGCCAACCGTTTCTTCGATCGCGCCTGCAATTGCACCTGCTTCCAGCCAATAGAAACCGCAGCTTATCGCCCTGATATGACACACAACACCGTGAGCCCGAGAGTATGACCGCTGCGTGAAGGCGCTTGCTGTCCGAAGGGCACGCGCTCCCGGCCGCTGTCATTCCCCAATCTGCTGCATCGGCCTCACGCCGACTGAGCACCTCAAGCCACACGCAATCCACGATGCTGCGCCGCGCGCTGGGCCTCACGGCGGCGGCCATCGCCGTCGTCTCCGCCGCGACCACCACCAGCGACTACGGCTTTGACGCCCTGGCGAACGACTCGGCGTCTTCCGGCGTGGTCGGCACGGTCGAGACCGAGGAGCGCGGGTACGAGGGCACGTCGAACCAGCAGCAGTCGAGCCACATCCAGTACAAGATCCGCAGCGGCGAGGTCAAGAGCCGCGGCGTCAACCTCGGCGGCTGGCTCGTGGCGGAGCACTGGATGACGAGCGCGGCCGACTTCTGGTCGGGCGTGAGCGAGGACGACGCCGGCAAGGGCGAGTACACGGCCATCGCCAAGGCGGCCGACCAGGACACAGTCCGTTCCAACCTCGAGAACCACCACAACACGTTCATCACCGAGACGGAGATCCAGGCGATCGCGGACGCCGGACTCAACACGGTGCGCGTGCCCGTGGGCTACTGGATCCCGGGCTTCGACAACGACGACCCGTCGGGTGCGGCCGACTGGAAGGTCTTCACGAACGGCACCATCAAGTACCTGGACCTGCTCATCAAGGACTGGGCCAACACGCACAACGTGGCCGTGCTCATCAGCATCCACGCCGCCAAGGGCTCGCAGAACGGCGCCGACCACTCGTCGCCGTGCAGTCCGGGCACGGCGTACTGGAGCGACTTTGACGAGAACATGAGCAACACGGTCTCGCTCGCCAAGTTCCTCGCCGACCGCTACAAGGACGAGCCGGCGTTCCTCGGCATCGGCCTGCTCAACGAGCCCAACGGGACGACGGACGAGGACAAGCTGTACGCGTACTACCAGAGCGCCTACAGCGCCATCCGCGAGTTCAGCGACTGCGTGCTGAGCGTGGCGCCGCTGCTGTACAAGCAGGCGCCGGACGTCATGAACGGCTTCATGGAGGCGCCTGACTACACGAACGTCTGGGTCGAGTGGCACCGCTACTTCGTCTGGGGCTACGAGCAGACGAGCGAGAGCGACCTGCTCAACGTGGCCGTCAACACGGACTTCCAGGGCGACATGAGCGACTGGAACGGCCGCAGCAGCCATAACCGCCTCTTCATCGGCGAGTGGAGCTTCGCGACCGCGGGCAAGTTCACCGACGACCAGAGCGCGTACTACGAGTTCGCGCGCGCGCAGGTGGCCGTCATGAACCAGGCCGAGGGCGGCTGGACGTTCTGGAGCTGGCGCATCTACGGTGACGAGGAGGGTTTCAACGGCTGGTCGCTGCGCTCCGTGCTGCGCGACGACACGCTCAAGTCGATCGTCCTCTCGGACGCGTAGCGGCACTCCAAAGCCGGCGTCTCCGTGTCCAAAGTTGCGTCCCTGGGGTGTTGTTGTTCGTCCCAAATCCACCAAATAGAAGTCATCGTCTCTCACATGCGCGTCTTCTTCCTTTGAGTGTGTTTGTAGCGGCAGTGCCCGCTTCAGGATCTCGCCAGGATGTGCCAGCGGTTGCAGAGGATGCAGATACTCCAGGAAGCGCATCTGCTGCTTCAGAACACGCCACCAAGCGGGTGGCAGCACCCACCAAGCACAGCTGACGCAGTGGCGAACAGCATACGACCCGCCAGGTGGTGGTGACCAGCTGAGCGTCCAAACCGAAGCGAAGGTGAGAACAAGGCGGCGCGACCGCTCCCATCCTTTCGGCATCGGCGCCGTCAGCAGTCCAGAGGGCGTCGTCTCCTGCACATCTGAGTTCTGACCCTTTGTCTTGCAGATGATTGGCGAACGAGTAAAATGGGGACACGAATCAGCATGATTAATCCGGGGTTGGACCTGTATAATCCGGGGACATGAGACTGCACACCCAAACAAAGCCAGCTGTTTTCTGGTCGATCCGAACTCCTGGCTGGTGATCACAACATGTCCCCATTCGCACTCCATACTGAACGCGAGAGGTCCCCTTTCAGCTCGCGACTGCCAAGAAGACGCGAGCACACCAGATGGCGAGACCGTCAAGCACGCACCGTAAAGTCAGATCCAATATGGCACGCCCACCAAGACACCAACGCATTATAATAGCGTCTAGGAGCCTAAATGCACGCCTTCCCATGGCTCACATGGCCCTCCATGGCACTTCCAGTGTCCTCTCGCCTGGCCTCCGGTGACGGCCATCCTCCCGGCGACTCGAGACGCCGCCCGGCGCGTTCCTCAGTGGTCAACTCGCGCTCCATCCATCACATCCGCGTCTCCTCCTCGCCACTTTCCTCTCCATAGCAGTCATGCTGGCGTCTCTGGTACTCCGCGCGAGTGCCGTGATGCTGCTGACCGGCGCGAGCCTCTGCGCCGGCGACACGAGCGTGACATTCCAGGACGCGGGCGACAGCGCCAGCGCCGCGGCGGGCCAGGTGTCGCCTTACTCGTCCAGCTCGGCGTCCAGCTTGACGTCCAGCTCGGCGTCGTGGTCGACCGACGGGTCGGAGCACGTGCAGTACCAAATCCGCAGCGGCGCGGTGGCGAGCAAGGGCGTCTGCCTCGGCTCGTGGCTCGTGGCCGAGTACTGGATGACGAGCGCGGCCGACTTCTGGACGGGCGCGGCCAACGCGAGCGACGGCGAGTACACGGCCATCACGCAGGCGAGCGACCCGGACACGATCCGCTCGAACCTGGAGAACCACCATAGCACGTTCATCACCGAGTCGGAGATCGCCGACATCGCCGCCGCGGGGCTCAACACGGTGCGCGTGCCCATCGGGTACTGGATCGTGGGCTTCGACGACTTCGACCCGTCGGGCAAGGCCGAGTGGGCGGCCTACACGAACGGCACCATCGCGTACCTGGACGCGCTCGTGGCCGACTGGGCACGCAAGTACGACGTGGCCGTGCTGCTGAGCGTGCACGGCGCCAAGGGCTCGCAGAACGGCGCGGACCACTCGTCGCCCGTGGTGCCCGGCACGGCGTACTGGGGCCAGTTCGAGGAGAACGTGAACAACACGATCGCGCTCGTCGCGTACCTGGCGGACCGCTACAAGGACGAGCCGGCGTTCCTCGGCATCGGCCTGCTCAACGAGCCCAACGCCGAGACGACGCAGGAGGTGCTGTACGCCTACTACGAGACCGCGTACGCCGCCGTGCGCGCCGTCAGCGACTGCGTGCTCACCATCGCGCCGCTGCTGTACGAGCAGTCGCCGGACGCCATGAACGGCTTTATGGAGGCGCCAGACTACACAAACGTCTGGGTCGAGTGGCACCCGTACTTCGTCTGGGGCTACGACGACGTGTCGGCCGAGGACCTCATCACGACGTCGGTCGAGACGAGCTTCCAGGGCGACGTGGCCGCATGGAACAACCGCACGGGCCACAACCGCCTCTTCATCGGCGAGTGGTGTTTCTCGACCAACGACAAGTTCACGGACGACGACGCGCTCTTCCACCAGTTCGCGGCGGCGCAGACCGCCGTCGTCGACCAGGCGGGCGGCGGGTGGACCTACTGGGCCTGGCGGCTCTACGGCGATGAGACTGGGCTCAACACGTGGTCGCTGCGCGCCGTGCTGCGCAACGAGACGCTGCGCGAGATCCTGTTGCCCGGCAGCAGCAGTGAGAGCGGTGCCAGCCAGACCAGCCAGCAGCAGCAACAGCAGACCACGGCGCGGCTCCTGTGAGCCGGCGATCCTTCATGTGTGTGTCGTTCATGGCGCTCTTATAGAGCAGGTAGACCCGAAAACGTGATCGCATTCCCTGGCTCGTGTCGTTGGATCGGTCGCTGTGCAGGGTGCTCTGAGGCTCGCTCGATATAGATGAGGCGCGAGCTTGGCAACACCTCGCCCGGTCGTGTCTATTCCTGGCGCGATGGCTCATGGCACAGACGACAACCAGACACGCGCTGGCTGGTCTCTCAGGCGCTAAAAGCGTCGTGGAACGCGCCTTGGCGGTGCATATTCCTGCACCCTGAGCGCAGCTATTCTCGTCCGTCTGCGGCTCGGCTTCTTGTCTTCACGCGGTCCACCATCACTGACGAGGATGTGCTTGATGTCTGAAAGCTCAGGTTGAAGGCCTGGATCGCATGGAGAGCAGGGTTTGCGCGCGTATTAATAGCAAGACTCCCTTCCGCCTCAGTCAGGGTGGCATGCTGATGCTCGTGGTGCCCCCGCTGCCTCTGCTCGACGCATTCGACGATTCGCGACGCCGCGAGCACGACACCACCGCCTCGACGTCGCCCAAGCCAACCCCCAACGGACGCTGGGACCGATGGACGGGCCTCCTCATCGACGATGGCTCTCGCTCGCCGCCGCTTCGGTGGCCGTGATGGCTGCGATGGCTTCGCCCACGGGTGTGAACGCCATGGCTCCGAGCTTTGCACTCCAGTCGACACTCACCAAGCTTCGGGGCCAGGCCGTGGCGGCGTACGCTGCCTCCACTCGCGATGGAGGACCAGCGGACGCACACGCCATCTACCAGCAGATGCTCGCGCGTCGCCGTCTTGAGGTGACGACCGAGGAGAAGGCGACTGCCCAGGCGAACCAAGTTGGCGAGTCGGTGCGCAAGGCCATCAAGCAGCTTCGCGGTGGCACCGAGAAGTTCTACAACGACCTGATCACTGCCGTGCAGATCAAGCTGTGCGAGTCGGACGACACCAAGAAGACGCGCTTTGTGTCCTCGACCGACGACCGTGCTTACCTCTACGACGACGGGTCGTGCATCAAGCTCGTCAACGCCGTCGACACGGAGACCACGCAGGCGTACACTCAGGGCCTGTGCGAGGTCAAGCCCAACTGCTACTGGGACGACTTCGACCCGCAGACGGACACGGACCGCTACACCAAATACGCCGAGTCGGAGACCATGACGGCGGACGACGCGGACGCCAAGGTCAAGTCGTACGCGCAGTCCGTGGGCATGTTCGCGGCGCCGGGTATCATCCTGGCGGTGCTGAGTCTGCTCACCATGTTCTTCTTCTTGGTGTGCCGCTGCTGCTGCAACAAGTGTGGCGGTCGCAGGCCGCGCGAGGGAGGCTACTCGTGCGTCGAGAAGTTCCTGCCCGTGCTCTTCTTTTTCTTGTTCGGCGTCGGCATCGCCGCGTGCGCCGGCGCCGCCTTCCTGTACCGCACCACGGCTGTCGACGGCGTCAGTGACACGTTCGCTGGCATCTCGCACACCATCGGCAACGCCTCCGAGTGGACGTACGAGATCAGCACACCGCTCGAGAGCATCCGCGACACAGTGGTCGACTCGACGACCAGCATCTCGACCACGCTAAGCGGCATGGACAACATTGGCACCGACATGAACACGCTCGTGACCATGCTGAATGGCATCGGGACGGACGTGTCGGGTCTCAAGCTGCCAGCTGATTGCACTTCGGATGACGCGGTCTGCATCGAGTGTACCACTTGCAGCACCATTGGCGCTGAGGTGACGAATGCCGCGACGCAGATCGACGATAATGCCGGACCGGCCGTCGCCGATCTCGACACGGTGCACGAGGAACTCACCAGTCTGCTGGTGGACGTCGCCGACGATGTCAAGAACGCCGTCAAGACGACGGTGGACATGCTGGAGAGTGTCCGCAAGACGCTGGACGATACGCAGGGACAGATTGACGACGTGCAGAAGTACTTCGACGACTACAAGCAGTACATCGGGTATGCCATCCTGGCCATCTTCGCGGTCGGCCTCGTGGTGGTCGCCGTCGGCCTCATCGGCATTCTCTTCGGGCTCACGCCCATCAAGATCCTGGCCAACATCATGCACATCGCCTACTTCCTCGGCTTCATCGCGCTGTTCGTGACCTTCCTCATCAGCGCCGTCATGCTCGCCGTCAGCGTGCTCATGGGCGACATGTGCGAGGTCGTCGACATCCTCTCGCAGAACTGGACCGTGCCGCTCGGGGACGACACGGGCAAGATCGTGGACGCGTGCTTCCAGAACCAATCGCTCATCGACGTGCTCGATCTGTCCGACAAGTTCGAGTTTGCGCGCGGTGGCATCGACTTCCCTGATATTGACCTGAGCAGCGCGACCAACTTCGGTGCTCTCGACACTCTTGAATCTACCATCCAAGATACAACCGCCGAAGGAGTGTTTCCTGTTGCGGCATCTTTGACTGAAGCGATCGGCGACCTCAACGAACTCACAGCACAAAACGACGGCAACGGATGCACCCCGAACGACGGCGGCGATTACACGAAAGATCACATCCTCGAGCCCTGGCTCGACAACGCTGGGACGGACCCAGGAACGTCTGGTCTCGTGTACATAGTGGACCGCTACGACGGCTTTGACAGCAACTGTGCAGCCTCGGACAGCAACAACGTGCAGTACACCTGCCACGCCAGCGCGTGCACCTACTCGGTGGCTGTCGGCGAGGTGTACTCGAATGCAAGCGGATTGTACACGGTCCAAGTGGACAGTACGACGTTTGTGACGGGGCTCCAGACAGATGTGGCTGCCGTCATGACCTTCTCGGAGACTTTCTCGACCAAGTTGACAGACATGACGGACGCGATCAGCACCATCAAGGATGACCTCGAAGCCTCGCTCATCAAGGACGTCGACGACTTCGAGGCCGCCATGTACTGCACGTTCATCTCTGACGGGTTCGACGAGATCTTCGCCGCGCTCTGCGGCGATGTGATGCCGTCGCTCACGATGCTGTCGCTGCTGCTGTATCTGGTGGGCTTCTTCCTCATTCCGGTCAACGTGTGCCTTATTATCGGCGTCAAGCGGCTCAAGGCGCGCGGCAACGGCGGACACGTCATGGACAACGAGATGAAGTTCAAGTAGACCGACGATCGACAGCGATCGAAATCCCACAGGGAAGAGTTGCAAGCCTCCATTTATAGTTGCAAACCTCCATTTATAAAGCCATCACTGCTCAACGAAAACTCTTGTGAGGAAGGAACATGACCTTGCCAGGTCAAAGATGTTGCTTCACAATCACTGCGATTGCTGGCGCTGTGTTGTCGGCGGAGATGAATAAACCAACCAACTGAAGACGATGTTTATGCCGAGACGTGAAACGGTGGGCACTCCATGTTGACAGGCAGCATGAGATGCTTATTTTTGGCTCAACCTCCTGCTCATTCTTGATCTTCCTCAGTTCTCAATCGGACATTGAGACTGCATCACGAAGCCGCCAGCTATCGGGAAAGCGGCAATGAGCGGGGGTTATCTGCTTTGGCAGCTCGCGTTCGCAACCGCTTTGATGTCATGCGCTACAGCTGATCTGGTGACCGCTGTCGCTACGAGCAGTGTTTCATCGAGCCTGCGCCAGGAAGTCGCGACCTCCAGTTGGACCTCAACCATTGTTGATGATAAGCACCAGTCTACCAACGCACGAATGCCCTCATCCCGCCGTCTTGACACTTCGGAGACAGACACAGTGCTCGACAAGATGATGGTGCAAGCGAGTCAAGCCGGCAACCGAGTGCGCAAGGCCATCAAGTGGCTCCGTGGGGGTTCGGACGAGTTCTACCAGCAACTGGTCACAGCCGTGGAGATTAACATTTGCGAGTCGAACAAGGAGAAGACGGCGCGGTTCGTTCCTGCAGACGACAGCAAAGCATACAAGTACAGCAATGGATCATGTGTCACGCTCATCAATGCCACGGACCACGCGACGGCCGACGCGTACTACCAGCACAAGTGCGAAGTGAAGCCCAACTGCCACTGGGCTGATTTTGACCCGTGGACAGACACGAACCGCTTGACCACGTTCGAGAAGAACAAGACCATGACTCCGGACGAGGCCACGGCCAAGGTCAGCGCGTACGCGAACTCCGTGATGGTGTTCGCGGTGCCAGGGATCGTGCTGAGCGTGCTGAGCCTGCTCACTATGTTCTTCTTCCTCCTGTGCCGCTGCTGCTGCAACAAGTGCGGCGGTCGTGCGCCGCGAGCAAGCGGTTACTCGCGCTCGGAGATCTTCATGCCCGTTCTTTTCTTCCTCGCATTCGGAGCGGGCATTTGTGTCTGCGCCAGCTTCTCCTTCTTCCACCGTGAAATCGCTCTCGACGGCATCTCCGCTACGTTCAACGGGGTCAACCGCACACTGCAAAACGCCTCGGACTGGACGTACACGATCAGTGCGCCTCTCGAGCACATTCGCGACACGGTCCTCGACGCTACAGCCAACATTTCGTCGGCACTCAGCGGCTTAGGCAGCATCGGCGACGACTTGGACACGTTCATCGGTCTGCTGGACAAGATTGCAGACGATATAAGCGTCGACGCCTTGCCGGAGGGCTGCGACACGGAGAAAGACGTGATCTGCATCCCCTGCGTCGCGTGTGGTCTCATCGGCTCTGAGGTGACGGCGTCAACGATGCAGATCAAGACCAACGCGGAGCCGACAGTCAGCGAGGTCGAGATCATGCATGGTCAGATCGATGTGCTGCTGGTGGACATTGCCAGCGAAGTCCGCGACGAGTTGAACGAGCAAGTGGATATGATCAGCGGCATGCGAGCCACGATCGCCAAAGTCCAAGACCAGATGGACAACGTTGAAGACTACTTCAGGACATACAGACCGATTATTGCCAGCGCGATCCGCGCCATCTTCGCGTTTGGCGCCGCCTTGGTCGCGGGCGTCGGCTTCATCGGTGTCCTCTTCGGCTTTTCACCGTTTAAGGCACTCGCAACCATCATTCACGCCGCCTACTTCCTCGGCTTCCTCGCGCTGTTCATGAGCTTCCTCATCAGCGCTGTGGCACTTGCGGTGAGCATCTTGATGGGGGACACCTGCGAGGTGGTCGACATGTTTTCCAGAAACTGGACGGTCCCGCTTGGAGACGACACCGGTCGCATTGCCAACGCGTGCTTCCGCAACGAGTCGCTCATCGGCGTCCTTGGATTAGAGGACAAACTCGCGTTTGCGCGCGGTGGCATTGCCTTCCCCGATATTAACATCTCCGAGGTGTCCGACTTCTCCCAGCTGACGAATCTGTCCGACACCGTCCTAAACACGACCGCAGAAGACGTGTTCCCGGTTTCCAGCTTGCTGAACGACTCGATCGACCTACTCAACACCCTTACGGGACAAACAGCAGGTTCCTGCACGCCTGGTGGAGGTCATTACGTCGCGGACGCCACGATACTGACGCCGTGGAACGTGACAAGTGACCCGCCAGCCTCCTCGGGTTTCTCATTCATGGTGCAGCGCTATCACGCCTATGACGACGACTGCGGCTCGTCGAATCCCATCGCCGTGCCATTCTCGTGCTATGGCGACACCTGCCCTTTCTCGCTGCGTGTCGGTCAGGAGTACTTGGAGGTGACCAGCTTATACACGGTCAAGGTGACCAGCGAGAGCTTCGTGGAGAAGCTGCACGCCGACGTATACGCGCTGGTGACCTTCTCGGTGTCCTTCGCGGCCAAAATCACCGACATGGTGGCCGACGTGTACGCCGTCAAGGCCCAGCTCGAGGCCTCACTCATCAAGGACGTCGACGACTTCGAGGACGTCATGTACTGCACCTTTGCGGCTGACGGGTTTGCCGAGATCTTCGACGCGCTCTGCGGCGATGTGATGCCGTCACTCACGATGCTGTCGCTGCTGCTGTACCTGGTGGGCTTCTTCCTCATCCCGGTGAACGTGTGCCTCATCATCCTGGCCAAGCGGCTGCGGGCACACACCCACCGCTTGCCCGTCGTCGAGGACGACATCAAGGAGGCCAAGCCGCCGGAGACGGAGCAGTCGGCAACTGAGACGATCTGACTGGCCAAGTTGAAGCAAAGTATGAATGTGTGTTTTTTTTTTTTATAAAATAGCTGATACTTTTGCGGAATATGTATGTAATAAATTGTCTACCAAGGCCTCACAAACATCATAATGTTAGTTGATCGGAAGGTCCAATGGCTACAATATACGTGGTTCACACTACGTGATGTGGCGCAGTGTGTCATACGAACTTAGTTGCTCATCCAACACCACGAAGTGCGCGTCCAAAACCGTACTTTAGACCATCGCCGCCGCTCAATGAAGATGAAGACGACGACGATGATCGGGAGGCGGGCGGCAAAGGCGCTGGGGCGATGCCCTGTGGCCCACGCGCGGCTAGCGTCCACGTCGTCGATGGGCGCGCCCGGGAGCGAGTCGTTCTACCAGTTCAACTGGCTGGAGGAGGGCTGCGGGGACGTGCCGGCCGCGCCGCGCACGCTCGACTTGGAGACGAGCGAGATGCTGCGCGGCGGCCACGCGCTGCAGGTGGCCAGCGCCAGTCTCATTGACGGCCAGGTGCGGTCTGGAGACTCTATGAGGCCTTCTGTATGGGATCTGACGCTGTCTGGCGGCTCTGACGCAGCTGGCGGGGGCAGTGCGCGGCGGACCGACGGCCTTCACTCCGGCGCACGTGGAGACACTCAAGGTGATGCTCTGCAGCTTTGAATGGGCGACTAGCAGAGCAGGACGGACGCTAAAGCGGCGGTTGTTGGTCGCGCAGGACCTCGGCGAGCTGGAGAAGCGCGCGATTGAGCGCCTGGAGGCGGCGGTGCACGCCGAGGGCTTCCGCTATCGCCCGAGCCTCGTGTTGCCCGCCGTGCACTGCGGCAGCCACGTCGTCGGTGCGTTCGTCGCGGTCAGTACGTCGCTGAAGCTTGGACCTTGCGCTCACTCTCTCGGCTGCAGGCGGGCTGCTGAGCTGGTTCGGCGAGGACGTGAGCGCGGCGTACGTGGCAGGCGTCAAATCGGCCATCGGCGACTACTACAACGACCAGATCCGCGAGATCTATGAGCACAAGCCCGAGGAGCTGGCGCTGAAAGAGGTGCGTGCCGTACGGAGCAGCAGCAGCCTGGCCAAGACGTCTTGATGGCTCTAACTGTCGCGGCGGTCGCTGTGTTCTAGCTGTTCAAGGTGACGCGGGACGAGGAGCTGGCGTTCGTGGACGAGGTCATGCCCGACACACTGGAGCAGTACCAGGACAGCTCGAGCCCGGTCACGACGGTGGCCAAGACGACGACCAAGGTGCTGCTGGCAGTCGCCAAGGTCGTCTAGGCGAACACGAGAGGCGGGTGGCGGCGAGAAAAGCTCAGATAACCTGGCAAGCAACAAGCGAGCGCTGCTTGACGTGAAACATGGTGCGTGCTGCGTTGCGTGTCTCATCCGATCGTTACTCGACCGACTTAAACAGCAGGACGTAGTGCTGGTCGGCCTGGAAGAAGAGCAGGAACTGCGTGTCGTACGCGATGGAGCAGCCAAAGCCCTTGCCGACGATGCAGTGCCACGTCTGGCCGTGCTTCTGGTCGAAGTACTTCTTCATGTCGGTCGCGATGTCCTTCTCGATCGCCGACGGGTTGCGCTGCATGAACTCGATGAAGTGCGTGATGGCGTCCTCCTTGAGCGTCGTCGGCAGCTCCAGCCGCAGCACCGCGATCTTGGGCACGCGGCCGGTCGCCTCGCTGCCGACGTGGTCGCCCGAGGCCGCGCCGCCCTCGGCGTCCACCGCCTTGTTCGCATCCGGAGGGCCCATGGCGCGTGCTCGGTGGTGGCGGCGATCTCTTGGACGCCAAACTCTAAATGCGGGTGCGATTCACGTGAAGCGCCGTCGTCTGCGGCCCTTGGGTTGCCGTCCGTGGGCACAAAGCGTCGTCGGATCGGATTGCATCGCCAAAACACGTCTGTCTTCAACTTGTGAGGACAAGCACACACATGCACGCACACTGACGCACTCATGCCCATCTATCTTCTATCTAGCTGGACTTGATCCGCAGACAAGCCACGCGATACTCACATTCAAGTCGCGTGGCGCTTGGTCGATGGGACGCCTTTGTCCGCGCTCCCGCCGTCGGTGGGGCTGCTCCCTCCGCTCCACATGCGGCGCTTCACGCGGTCGACTGTGCGCGTCGAGTACAACTCGAAGAAGGACGAGGCCGTGGAGGAAAGACACTCGTACCGCTGGTCGCTGCCCGAGCCGTCCGCAGGCGCGGCGCGCGCGTACACGAAGATGTGGAAGCAGAACGGGAACGTCTGCGCGGGAGCCGACCGCGTGGCCTTGCGCTTCTTCTTGAGCATCGGACGCACCTTCCACACGTCCGGCAGAAAGAACCACGTGCTGCGCACGATCTCCGCTCCGTTCGCACTGACGCCCGGTCGATCCGTGTCGGCACAAGCCGCTGGCACCAGAACGCGGCGCTCCTCCATCTCGACGGCCTGGAAGCACGAGTAGCGGAACTGCTCGAAGCTCGCAGACGTCTCGAACGTCGGTGGTCGCGACAGGTGCTCGAGCAGCAGCGAAGTGTTCTCCTGCTGCTGCGGGACTCGCTCGAACCGCCCGAGCACAAACAGCTCTTGGGTACCTCCTCCGCTACTGGAGGCGCCAACTCCGAGCTCATACTTCATGTGGCGAGCGAGCACGGTGGTGTTCGTCGTCCCGGAACCCGCAAACCCATTGGCCAAGCCCACCGACGACGAAGCGGATGCTGTCGACGAGGCCATTTGCTGGTTGAACGCGGGAGTCAGGACGTGGCAGTACACTGGCCCGCGACACACACCGACAGACGAGTGCTTGCGGTTGTTCATCTTCATCGAGTAGAAGTCCGAGTGCTCGGGACACGACGGGAAGCATTGCAGGTTCTTCCGCCCGTTCTTCCAGTAGCAGTCGTTCAGCAGCGTCAGCAGCTGCACCTTGGCGGTCCCGTTGATCGATCCTGCTCCTCCGCTTCGCATGTTGGCGATCAGCTCATAGGCGAGCTCGCGGTCCGTGCTGGTGACAGGAAGCGGGTAGCTGCTAATGGCTGCCGACGACACGCAGCCAGTCGACTGGTTCACGGCCGCGGGTTGCTGGTGCACGGCAGCCGTCCTTGTCGACTGTGTCATGCGCGAGCTGCCCCCAGCGGCGACAGCACCGCGCGCATGCTGCGTCGCCTGCCTTTTGCCGCCGTCTCGCTGGGGAAAGCTGGAGAAGTCGGCTTCCGTGATGATCTCGCTGCGAGGGCGTCGGCGCAGCGACGAGTGAATCGTGCTCGACGCGTTCAGGAACTCGGAGCTCGCGCTGTCAGCACGAGTCCCCATCCACGCTGTTGTCTGCTGGCTTTGAAACAACTCCATCCCGCCGCTCGTCCCGTTCATGCCATCGCTCAGCTTGCCGGCCTCCACGGGGAGCGAGCCAGGTCGAAAGGCGAGGTTGTACGTGCACGCCGAGTCCGGCGAGGATCGCGATTCCCACGCACCAAATGTCGGCAGGGTGTCTTCACCCTCCACAGCGACCGACGCCATCAGATACGGCGGGAAGCCCTCGAACGGGTTCACGAAGAGGTCGCTCTCGCAGACTGCCGCTGGGTTGTGGAGCGCGGAGGTCGAGCTCACGATCGGCGCCAAAGCGGACGCGTCCGCCGACGAGATCGGGAACGTCGGAATCCCTGGCTCCGAATCGGTTGGCAGCCAAGGCGATCCCAAACACGCGAGCTGGCCGCTGCTGCTCGGAGCGAAGCTCATCTGGTCCTCCGCGCTCGGCGTCGACTGCAGGCCGCTGGCCGCGCGAACTTGCTGCCGCGCGTGCCAGGAAACGCCCTGCTGCCGAAGACCCTCGCCGCCTACCCCCCACATCCAGTGGGCCGCTCGAAGATCCCCGCTGGCCGCTCCGCTTTGGTTCTGCTGCTGCTCAGCTTGGCGGTGGAACGGCGTCTCGAACTTCAGCGCCACCGGCGCATCTTCCAATCTGTTAAAACCGGTCGCGGAAATACTGCTCGCGGCACAGCAGGGTGCTATCCCGCTGGAGCCGACGTCGCTCGATCGCCAGTCGCTGAAATCGCGGGGTGTTTCTGTGGGACTGCGCATGCTGGGCGGGTTGGCCATCGACAGCAGGCCGTCGGGCTTGTCGTGCGCCACCTTGTCCGTGGGGAAAAACGCGAACGCCGACTCGTACTGCATCAGACGACGACCAACTTGCCAGAGGGGAAAGCTGAAGCGGACGCGTGGAAGATGCTTGCCCACCTGCCAGCCACGCGCTGCCACGACGCCTGCCACGCGGAGAAGAAGAAAAAGAAGAACGGAAGCTGTTGAGAGGTGGGAATGCGGAGCCGACGGCCGAAGGAGGAGGATCTCTGGCGCGCGAGCCTGTCTACTCGCAGCGCAGCCGAGACGGAATGATCTTCCAACGGACCGAAGCGCGCGTTGGGTGCTGCTGGTCGGACGGACGGAGGGTCTCGACGATGAGTTTTCATGAATGCCAGCCGCCCCAGGATATCGAACGGCACGTCGGACGACGACTCGTCCGAGCCGAGGGTGAGCAGCGTTCGGCCATTGACTTGGCGCCCATCGAGCGGGGAGAGGGGCACTGCCGTGAGTCTTTCCTTTAAGTATTCGAGTCTGGGACGGGTGGGCGACGTCGCTCGAAATCCATGGCCAGCAAAAGTGTTTCGCATGGGTGCTGAGTCGTCATGTGGAGGGTCCTGGATGGCGCAACGGCAGCGTCGCGCGGCACGTCGTCTCTCCGCCCTCGTCCCGGAACATGGGGCGTGTTTGTCACCGCCGCAGTATGGCCACGAGTGATAGCAGGCTCCTGAGATCCTCGGGCATGCGAGGCGGCGGAGCGCAGGGTCGCATGGACTATCAATCCAGCGCCAGCAAGCTGTGGACGAGCAAGGCTTGCTTGCTTTCGTGTGCGTGCGGGCCGGGACGCGGCGATCTGAGAACGCGCGAAAGGTAGTCGTGGTGCCGCGTCCACCCAGTCGCTAGGAAGAGACGGCAAACAGCAAGAGTAAGAGCATAATGCCTGCCTTGACTCGGATCAGTTGGGTGAAAGAAGGATGTCCCTGCATTAGGCATACTACGATCAAGTAATCCACGAATGATGCTTCATCATGTTGAAGCGGAAACGCAGCCAGACGCATGGAGACGAACATGATGCTGGTGGCGTTCCTGCTGACAGAGGCAGCGGCAGGCCAAGGCGGTAGGGTAGGCAATTCGCTGAGGCAGTCGTGAGATCATCGTCGCTCCGTTGACAGCGTCGGGGTCGACTGGGCGACGATCGCCGAGGGAGAACGCGATGGTCGTCAACCATATGTGATCGATCTGATGGAACAGGACGTGTGTTGACGCACGACATGCATAATGAAGAGAGATCTACGACAGACCAGGAAGGCCCCACAGCGATCGACGAGGGACGTCAAAAGCCTACAGTGACAGCGCCTCGGCCTCCGCGGCGAGCGCCGTGAGTGCGTACGCGCTGGAGACAGTCGTGGACGCCGTGTAGTCGTTCGTGACGGACGAGTACGCGCACGCGCGGGTCTCGATCGTGTCGGGACACACGCTGATGTCGGTGTACGGGTCATCCAGGATAGTGCGCGTGCGCGTCTGCAGGCCGTAGCTGTCGCAGCCGCTCGACCAGCTGGACCAGTCGCTCATGGAGCACTCGAGGCTGGCGCACGAGCCCGTCTCCGTCAGCGCCGCGCACGCCGCGCCGCCGTTGCAGGCGGCCGTCACGACCTTGCGGGTGCGCGAGCGCGAGCCCGTGCGGTCGCAGCACTTGGTCCACGCCGACCACGTCCCAACGACGCAGTCGACGGGCGTCGTCGAGCACGACAACTCGTCGGTCAGCGCAGGGCACGCGATGCCGCCGTACTTGGCCGCGGTGATCACCTTGCGCGTGCGTGTCTGTGTCTTGGTGGTGGTGCTACACGTCGACCACGACGACCACAGGCCGACGACGCAGTTGACCGGGTCGCACACAGCTTCCTCGCTCAGTGCCGGACACGCACTGCCGCCATACATGGCGTTCTGCGTGACCAGTCGCTTGCGCGTCTTCTTGCCCGTGCTAGAGCTGCACGTCCAGCTGCTCCACGCGGACACGGTGCATGGCACAGGGTCGCAGCAGCCGTTCTCCGTCAGAGCTGGGCACGCGTTGCCACCGTACAGCGGCGCGACGGTGACGCTGCGTGTGCGGTTCTTGGCGCCAGTCGTGGCGTCGCACGTGGTCCACGCTCCCCAGTCGCCGACAGCGCAGTCGACGGGCGTACACGTCGCGGACTCGGCCAGCGGAGGGCAGCAGGCGCCGCCGAACTTGGCGTCTCGGACGACAGATCGCGAGCGCGTCATGCTCTTGGATGTCGCGTCGCAGCTCCCCCATGAGCTCCAGTTGCTCACGACGCAGTCGATCGGGTCACACGTCGCGGTTTGGATCAGCTCTGGACAAGCAAGGCCGCTGAACTTGGGGTCACGAGTGACTGTCCGGGTGCGGGTCTTGAGCCCAGCTGTGAGGTCGCACGGGCCGTAGTCGGTCCAATTGGAGACGACACAGTTGACGGGCGACGCCTGCTCTCGCTGCGATGTCTCGTCGCACGGAGTGCCGCCGCGCACGCTCGGCTGGGTGATAGCACGCGTGCGCGTGCGAATGCCCGTGATGGCGTCGTAGTCACTCCAGTCGCCCCAGTCGCTCATGGCGCAGTTGACAGGAGGACACGCCTTGACTTCTTCGAGCGCGTCGCACGCGCAGCCACCGTAAAGGGCTGGCTGCGTGACTTGGCGCGTCCGAGACTGCGTCGCGGTCGCATCCGTGCATGTCGACCAGTCGCTCCAAGGGCTGACCGCACAAGGCACCGGATCACACGCGGTTGTGTCGACAAGGCTGGGGCATTGGCAGCCACCGAACATGGCCTGCTGCACAACCGGTCGCGAGCGCGACTTCAAACCCGTCGTGGCATCACACGCTCCCCAGGTGGTCCAGTCGCCAGCCTTGCAGTCGACAGGGTCGCAGTTCTTGTACTGGACGGTGGTCGGGCACGGCTTCCCGTTGTAAAGCGGCGACTGCAGGATGGCTCGGGTCAGGTTTCGCTTGCCTGAAGCCACGTCACAGACAGACCACTCGGTGGTCCATTCGCCGACAGCGCAGTCGACTGGGTTGCAGCTCGTGACGTCTTCAAGCGAAGGACACGTCGTGCCGCCGCGGAGAGGGCGTTGGGTGATCTCGCGAGTGCGCCGCTTCTTCCCACAGGACGCGTCACATGACTGCCAGTCAGTCCAAGCGCTGACGTTGCAGTTCACGGCTTCGCACGGCACTTCCTCCTTCTCCGCCTCACAAGCCTTGCCATCATAAGCTGCACGTGTAATGATGCTGCGAGCGCGAGTCCTCGTCGCGTCCGAGTCTCCGCAAGTCGTCCACGCGCTCCAACTTCCCATGACACAGTCCACAGGATCACACACGGCGGACTCGGTCAAGGCCGGGCAGGCTTGTCCGCCGTACATCGCCTTGACGCTCACACTTCGTGTCCGCGACTTCGTCCCAGTCGACGAGTCACACGTCGTCCAGTTCGACCACGCGGTCACGACGCAGTCGATAGGCGAGCACACAAGTTCATTCACCAGGTCTGGGCAGGCCGTCCCGTTGTACAGGGGCTGCTGCAGAACCGCTCGCGTCTTCTTCTTCTTGAACGTGACCGCATCGCACGCGCAGTAGTCACTCCAGTTACCGACAACACAGTCAACTGGATCGCACGCCTTCCAGTCCGTCAAGGGTCCGCACTCACAGCCACCGTGACGAGCGACTTGCTTCACCGAGCGCGTGCGCGTGCGCTTGCCACTACTTGCATCGCAGGCTCCCCAGTCGCTCCAGGTGTCCGTCACGCAGTTGATCGGCTCGCAGCACGCGTCTTGCTTTAGCGTGGGGCACGCCGTGCCAGTGTAGAGCGCCTGTTGTGTGATGTTGCGGTATCTGTGGCGGTCCGGATCGTCGCTATCGCAAGTGGTCCAACTGCCCCAGTCGGACACAGCGCAGTTGACGGGGTCGCACGGCTTCTCTTGACTGAGCGCTTCGCAGGCGAGTCCGCTGTACTTTGGCTGACGCGAAACGCTGCGCGTGCGCGTGCGAGTACCAGTCGTGGCATTGCACACGGACCAGTCCGACCAGTTGGTGACCTCGCAGTTGATGGGGTCGCACACCGCCTCCAGCGAGGTGTTGACACACGCCGCACCGCCGTACTTTGGCTGTACGACGACGTTGCGGTACTTGTACTTCTTGCCGCAGGTCGTATCGCACGCGCTCCAGTCGCTCCAAGCGTCTTCGACTTCGCAGTTGACCGGGTCGCATGTGGCTTCTTCGGCTAGCGCCAGGCAAACAGTGCCGTTGCGAACCGCGGGCTGCACCACACTGCGCGTGTGGCGCTTGACACCGCGCGTCTCGTCGCAAACACTCCAGTCGCCCCAGTTTCCGACAACGCAGTCCACAGGAGGACAGTCTTGCGTCTGAACCAGCTCGGTGCAGTTGTCGCCCCCGCGAAGTGGTGGCTGAGTAATGGTGCGCGTGCGAGACTTGGTTGCCGTCGCGTCGGTGCATGTGGACCAGTCGCTCCAGCTCGACATCTCACAGTTGACCGGAGGGCAGCTCACTTCTTCCTCAAGCCACTGGCACGCCGTTCCGTTGTACATTGGTTCCTGAAGGGTGTCGCGCGAGCGCACTTGGGTGGGAGTGTCAACCGTGCACACACTCCAGTCCGTCCAGTTGCCGACCACGCAGTCAACAGGCGGGCAAAGCTGCTGCTCTGTGGTGTCCGGGCACGCAGTACCACCACGCACAGCAGGCTGGACGATGGTGCGCGTTCGCGTCTGCATGAACGTGTCGCTGGAGCAGTCGGACCAGTTTCTCCAGTCCGACACCGTGCAGTTGATGGCATCGCACGGCGTTTCTTCGTACAGCGTCGGGCACAGGCTGGTTGTGTCACCGTAGGCCTCGACAGCATACGTGCTGTACGCATCGCTGCCGTACGAGGTCGTCGGCGACTGCACGACCGTGCGCGTGCGGAAGCGCGCGGATGTGTCGGCAGTACACAACGACCAGTCGCTCCAGTCGCTGACGAGGCACTTGGCGCATGTGCGCACTTGCACGAGGGCAGGGCAGTCCTTGCCATTGTTCGCGGGCTGGACGCGCACTGTGCGGTTGCGGGTCTGCACGTTCGTGAGCGGGTCGCACGCCGACCAAGATCCCCACGCGGTGACGCCGCAGTCGACAGCCTTGCATGGACGCGTCTCCGTGAGCGCTGGGCACGCCGCGCCGTATCCTGTAGCATTTCGGGAGATCGTGCGCGAGCGAGTTCGGGTGTTGGTAACCGAATCGCACTGAGAGAACGGCCCCCACCCAGTGACCTTGCAGTCGCGCGTCTCGCAGACATCCGTCATCGTGAGCGCTGGACAAGCTGCCCCGCCGCGCAGTGGTGCCACCAAGATGGAGCGCGAGCATGTGCGGGTGTTGCTGCCGGTGTCGCAGTCCGAGTACCTCCCCCACTTGCTCACGACGCAGTCAACATCGGGACACGGCGTGACATCAACCAATGACGGACATTTCTTGCCGCCGTCAGCTGCTTGGGTGACGTTGCGCGTGCGCGTCATGGTCTTGGAGACGGGGTCGCAGACAGAGTAGTCGCTCCAGTCGCCCACCTGACAGTCCACGGGCTGGCAGCTCTCCACATCACTCAAGCACGGGCACGCGGCTCCATCGCCAGATCGAGGGGTGATCACAGTGCGCGTCCGCTTACGCTTGAAGGATTTGCTGCAACACGCACCAAAGTCGCTCCAGTCGCTCACGACGCAGTCCACAGTGGGTTTACACTTGGCAGACTGACTCGTCACGGGACACGCCTTGCCACCGTACTGAGGAAGCTGTAGGATCTCGCGTGTCCGCGTCTTGGTGTTGGTGTCCGAGTCGCAGTCACCGTACTCGCTCCAGTCGCCCACCTTGCAGTTCACGGGGGTCATTTTGCACGCCTTCGACTGCGTCAGCTCCGGACAGTCCTTGCCACCGTTGGAAGCAGGCGTCGTGACGTTCCTCGTCCGCGACCTCTGCAGCAGCTCTGGGTCACAGTCACTCCAGTCGGTCCAGCTGGTCACCTCGCACTTCACCGGCGTGCATTTGGTCTCTTCCATTAGGGCACCGCAGTCTGCACCCCCGTCCGCCTCTTGGAGAACAGTGCGGAAGCGCTTCGTCGTCCACTTGGACCCTCCGCTGTCGCACTGAGCGCACGGCGTGTAGTCGCTCCACGGACCAACCACACAGTCTGTCAGCGTGCAGCTCACAGTCTCGGAGAGCGCAGGGCACTTGGCGCCGCCGTACTTGGCCGCCGTCACGACCGTCCGCGAGCGTGTGCGGGTCTTGGACTTCTTGCCGCATTTGCCGAACGAGCTCCAGTCGCTGACAGTGCAGTCTACCTTATCACACGCGACACTCTCGGACAACGCAGGGCAACTCTTGCCGCCATAGGCCGCGTCGCGTGTCACCGTTCGCGTGTGGGTCTTGGTGCCTGTCACGTCCGAGCAGGCGCAGTAGTCGCTCCAGTCGCTGACTTGGCAGTCGACGGGCTCGCACGCGACGACCTCGGACAAGGACGGGCAGGCGGCGCCGCCGTCTTGAGGCGAGACGAGAACGGACCGCGTGCGTGAGCGCGTGCGCGTCAAGCTGTCACAGGCGGTGTACGCGCTCCAGTCGCTGACGGAGCAGTTGACAGGCGTGCAGGGCACTTCTTCCGTCAGCGGTGGGCACGTACTGCCGCCGTCGCAGTCCTGCAGAACCTGGCGAGTGCGGCGCTTGGTCGCACCCAGGATCTGGTAGTCGCTCCACGGACCGACCTTGCAGTCTGTCGGGTTGCAGTTCATGTTGTCGACCAAGCAGGGGCACGCGGAGCCCCCATACTGCGCGGGCGTGATGACCGTGCGCGTGCGCGTGCGCAGCCCCGATGGGTTGCACTTGCCCCAGGCGGACCAGTCGCTCACGACGCAGTTGACGGCGTCACACGGAGCCGTGTCGGTGAGCACTGGGCACGCCGCGCCGCCGTTCTGCGGCTGCTGCATGACGTTCCGGGTGCGAGACTTCTTGAGCGTCGACGCGTCGCAGGCGCCCCAGTCGCTCCACGCACTGACCTGGCAGTCCGCGCACGTGATGGTTTCTGTCAGCGCCGGACACGCCTTCCCGCCGTCAGACGCGGGCGTGGCGATGGTGCGAGTGCGAGTGCGAAGCTTCGTGACAGTGTCACAGGCAATCGAAGACCACGTCCAGTCACTGACGACACAGTCGACCGGCGTGCAGGGCACCTCGTCTACGAGCGCAGGGCACGCGCTGCCTCCGTCACAAGCCTGAACGATCGAGCGTGTTCGCCTCTTGGTCTTGCCGCCGTTGCTCGCGACGGGGACGTAGTCGTTCCAGGCGCTGACCTTGCAGTCCGTCGGCGTGCACACCGCCGTGTCAAGGAGACTCGGACAAGCCGCGCCGCCGTAGGCCACGGGCGTGATGACACTCCGCGTGCGCGTACGCTTGCGCGAGGTGGCGTCGCAGGCGCTCCAGTCCGTCCAGTTGCTCGCGACGCAGTCCACTTTGTCACACGCCACGGACTCGGACAGCGCCGGACACGCCGCGCCGCCGTTCAGCGGGTACGTGGTCACCACTCGCGTGCGCGTTTTGGTCCCCGAGGCGGCATCGCAAGTGCAGAACGAGGTCCAGGGTCCGACTTGGCAGTCGGCACACGACACGGTCTCCGTCAGCGCGGGGCACTCGGTGCCGCCACCGCTTGCGGGCGTCACGACCGAGCGCGAGCGCGTGCGCTTCTGCGTCGTGGCGCTGCAGTCGCATGTCCACGTCCAGTCGCCGACGACGCAGTCGACCTTGACGGCCGGCGTCTCCTCGATCAGGTCGGGGCACGGCGCGCCGCCGTCCTCCGGCTGGCACGTGATCTGCCGCGTGCGGCGGCGCTTGTTGCCCACGACCACGTAGTCGCTCCAGGCGCTCACGGCGCAGTCCTTGGGGACGCACGTGACCGACTCGGACAGGCACGTCGGGCAGACGGCGCCGCCGTACTTGGCGGGCGTCACGACCGTCCGCGTGCGCGTCTTGAAGCCCTTGATGCACGCGCCGTAGCCGCTCCAGTCGGTCGTGACGCAGTCGATCTTGTCGCACGCGACCGACTCGGACAGCGCGGGGCACGCGGCGCCGCCGTCTTGCGCGGCTTGGAGCACCGTGCGCGTGCGCGTCTTGGTGCCGGAGTAGTCGTCGCACGCGGAGAAGGCAGACCAGTCCGACACGACGCAAGCCTTGGGCACGCACTTGGCCGACTCCTCGAGGCACGGACACGCCGCGCCGCCGTACTGCGCGGCCGTCACGACCGACCGCGTGCGCTTCTTGAGCCCCGTGTAGGCGTTGCAGGCCGAGTAGTCGGACCACGCCGACACGGCGCAGTCCACCTTGGTCCACGAGTACGCGCTCGTGCCGTACGTGTTGCTGCTCGTGCCGTATGTGTTGGTGTTGAGCGTGTTGGAGACGGCGCTGATAATGCTGCTGATCAGGAAATCCTGCTCGGCTGCGACTGGCGTCTCGACGATCGCCAGCAGCGTCGCGAGCGCGGCGCCGACATTGCCGACCCGCATGGCTGGCGGCAGTGCTCCTGCTGGCTGGGCTCTGCCGGTCTCGGGCGAGTTGGAAAGTGAGCGACGGTGGAGACTGGAGCGCGTCGAGCACAAAGAGAGAAAGAGAGAGCCACCCGATGCAGGCCGGCATATCTTTCGGGCTCGCGACTCAAAGCGCGCATCGGCGGAAGGATCTCGCTTCAAGGAGGACCACCTGGTCGCGCTTGACACGCGAGTCGCAACGGCGTGAGCGTTTCGGACTAACGCGCGCCGCCTGCCAAGCGTCGCGCGGCCCCTCGCGGCTTGGATCGCGCTCGATGCTCGGCATTCGACTGGCTGGCGGCCATGCGCGCGGATCCTCAAGCCGCGCCACCAGTCGCCAGCGGCGGTTCGCGGCCGGATCTCGAGTCATGGCTGGCCGTCGAGGCCCAGGCCGCGATCTTGGCGCGGTTTCACGCTAACAAGGTCGGGGTTTCGCACTGAAAGCGGCGTGTGGAGTCACAACGGCCGCCTGGAAGGTGTTCATGGAGACACCCGGCGACTGGCGGCATGCGCGCACGCCGTCAAGCGTCAGAGGGGATTGGTTTGATTTGCTTTGATTGATTGTTTCTGTTTGTTTGTTTGTTTGTTTGTTTATCAGTGTTGCTCTCGACGGAGCGCTCGCTTGCTGGCCGCTCCAACACACGCACACGAAGACGCACACGCGCACACTTGGTCGTCCGCTCCGGGCGATGCGACGCCGGCGGGTCTATCCGAAGACGGTGTGGTTGGGCGTCTCGACGTAGACCCAGAGGCAGATGACGATGAGCACGAACGCGAGCGAGAAGCTGCCGACGATGTTGCCCTGGTCCGTGAGACTCTTGTGGCTCCAGCCAAAGTACGTCTGCAGACTCATGCGCACCATGGGCCCGAGCTGGCTCGCCACGAAGCCGCCCAGGAAGAGCGACGCGAACAGCAGCGGCGTGCCGTGCGTCGTCGACGCGTTGTTGTAGCCGCAGAAGAAGGACACGACGCGCCACAAGATGCCGAAGATCATGGCCAGGAACACGAGCAGGTTCGGGATCTCCATCGGGCTGTTGCCGCCCAGCGCACCAGTGTTGGCCCACGTCGCCTCCTTGCCAGTGATCTTCCAGTAGAAGGTCTCGAACACGGCCAGCACGTGCACGAACGCGTACGAGAACCACGTCTGCTGGCTGCGCAGCACGTCGTCGTTGTCCACCGTGCGGTTCGACAGCGCCGACAGGACGCTCTGCACCACGATCTTGGGCACAAGCGCCATGAGCAGACGCAGGCCCGACGTGTAGATCGGCGCCTGGCCGCTGTACAGGAAGAAGCCCGTGCAGTAGAAAAAGAAGAGGGCCGGGAACGACCCGATCGGGTACACCGTCAGGTTCATGAAGAACACCCAGCGCATGAAGCGGCTGTACTTGCGCGGCGGCGGCAGCTCCACCTGCGGCGGGGCCCACTCGGGGTCCACCAGGCTGCGCTTGTTGCGCAGGTAGATCTGGAAGTTACCCTTGGCCCAGCGCTTGCGCTGCGCGAGCGCGGCGGCGACCGACTCGGGCACGGCACCTTCAGCCAGACGGATGCGGTCGCTCTCCTCGCCCTCGAGGTCCTTACGGAAGTACAGACCCTTCCACCCCTTGTCGATCATCATCTTGCCCGTGAACGCGTCCTCCGTCAGCGAGCCGTACTGGATGCCGCACACCGAGTCCAGCGCCTCGCGACGGAAGATGGCGTTCGTGCCGGCGAAAGACGCGCACTCGTAGCCATCCATGCCGGTCTGCGCCGAATCGAAGAACGTCGAGTTACGGTGACCACACGGGTCGCCAAGGCGCAGCTGCAGGCAGTCCTCAAAGTACTGTGGCGTCTGCACGTAGCCCACCTGGTTCACCGACACATGGTCCGAGTAGTCGTCTGCCGAAATGCCGACGAACTGCGCAGAGTTGCGGCGACTGGTGGCGCGGCGCATGCACTTCTTGCACATGCCCTTCGACTGCGTGATCTTGTTGCCGCAGTCCGAGCACACCATGCGCTCCGTCATGGTGTTCTGCGTCTGGCGACGATGCAGGCTTGACTTGGTGTGGCCCGACGCGTTGTAGCAGTCCTTGGAGCAGAACGAGATCTGCGGCTCCGGGACGCCCGCCGACTGACACAGCGCGCAACAAATCTTGCCGAGGTCACCGCATCCAGGCGCGCAGCAGCGCGTGATCTTGGAGTTCTTGGGCGAGTCGAAGAAGAAGGGAAGCGTCGCCTGGATGAACATCTCGTGCGGCTTCATGTCGTTATCGAGGATGATCGCGTAGCGGCCGCACGCGCCTTCGTTGTACAACACGTTGTTGATGTTGCCAGCCTTACTGTGGTGCACCGGCGGCTTGATGCGGCCGACGAACGTCACCTTGGGAAAGCTGTGGTAGACGTAGTCGTCGCGCACGGAGCCGACTGCGCAGTCGGCACGGTTAACGACGCGCGGGTTCTGCGACGTCGGCATCTTGACGGACGTGTGCTGCTTGCGGAACTCCTCCACCTCGAGGTCCTCCGACTCGCAGACGCGCTCGTATATGAACTGCGCAACCTCGTGGCGGACGTCGCCAGCTTCTTCGATGACGCCGCGGTTGACGCTCACCTTGGGGATGTTGGCTCCAGGCTCCCACTTGGATTTGCAGTACCCGTCATCGCAGATCCAGACGTGGAACAGATGAGGCGGATAGTCCAGGTTCATGATCTTCTCGAGCGTCGCGATCGTGTCCTCAGCCGGCTCGGCGTAGTGACACAGCAAAATGTCGACCGTCGGCCACTGGTAAAGCAAGCGCAACATTGTTAGTGAGCTCAAACCCAGCGGGAGAGTGCAAAGCAACGACAGAACGCACCTTCTCGGGAGGAAAGTGAGGCTCGAAATCGCGCAGGTAGCGCGCACCGCGACGCACGGGCTTCCACATGCCGAGGTAGTACAGGAAACCGAGCGAGATCGAGATGAACTCGGCCAGGTAGAACAAAAAGTACGACACCCAGTGTGGGATCGTGGGCTCGAAGAAGCACTGGACCTCCTTGATGCCCGCCGACCACTTGTACCAGTCCGGCGGGTTCCACATGCCGTTGAAGGGCTTCGAGCCGCACTGCAGCGTGTCGGCGTACGTCTGCTGGATGGCCTCGCACGTCTCGGTTCTGTACTTGACGTCGCACGGCGCGACACCAAGCGGGAACCAGAGCACAATGCCCGCGAGTTCGATGAGCGCCGTGATGACGAAAATGACGTAGAAGAAGCGGTAGCTGCCGCGGCCCTTCATCTCGTACACACGGACGTTAGGCAGGTCGCGCTTGACGACGTTGCCGCTTCCGGCCGACATGATGGTGAACTCGAGCGCGTCGAACCACATGGAGAAGTCCGAGTCCGTCTCGGGACACACGAGCCAGACGCGGTGGCGCGTGTGGATGGCGATACCGCGCGCCGGCAAGTCGAGGCGCTCGCTCTGCTCGAGCTTGAAGGCGTCGCGCAGGTCGATGGCGCCGACCACGAGCTCCGCGTTGCGCGAGTTGAAGTACTTGCGGCAGTCGACGAAGTCATGGAAGTAGTAGATCTTGTTGGCCTCGAGCGCGAAGTAGCGCTTGCGCCACGACTTGGCCACGGGTCCCTTGAACTTGCGCGAGCCCTGCTTGTGCATCCATCCGTGCACCGTGATGCGGCCGATGGCCTCGTTCTCGTCCGCCTTGGTCAGCTCCGAGATGGCCTTCTGCGTGTCGTCCGACGACTCGGTGCGCTTGAACAGCGCCTGCTGCAGCTCACCGTTGCTGGCTGCGAAGCCCGACTCGCTGTCCAGCGGCTGATGGTACTGCCCCGTGCTCGGCGTCTGGTTGTACTGGTCGTGCTCGGGCAGCGCGTTCAGCCCGCCGCTCGCATTCTGCCACTGCGACATGGTCGGCAACTTTCCTCTCTTCCTCTCTCTCACTCACTCACGTCGCGCCGCACTTTCTCGGCGAGAACTCGGCGTCCAGGGCCGATACGGAGACCGCGATCGCGCAGGTGCTGGCGCTCGGAGCTGGGCTCGACTTACGCGCGCTGGGCTGCCGGTCGGAGGCGTCGGGGGAGCGCAAGTGGCGCGCACGCGGTGTCCGGGCGGAGGCTGATCCGTCTCCTTGGGCGCCGCTTCCTCTCTCCTCTCCCTTTGTGCGTCGCCGGTCGAAAGAGCCGAGTGATCGGTCGGTCGGTCAGCGGTCGCGCCAGCACTTGGCGTTTGTATGGAAGAGAAAGGCGGGGCGAGGCTGCACTTGGGAAATGTATGTGGCGGACCGTGCGGTCTGCGAAAAAGAAACCGAGAGCCTGCAAAGATACGACTGGAGACTGACTCGTTGTGGCGACCAGCCGCTGTTGGCACAGAATTCAGTTCGAAGACTATCCATATCGATATGAGCAGGGTACATATTATTAGGATGCATTTAGATGTAAAATCAAGTTGAGACTCATCGAGTAAAGAGGGTTATCTGATTTAAAATATGGGGGAGGGGAAGGGTTCGCGCACAATGGCTTCCGTTGTCGTGTGTGGGAGTGTGCGTGCATATGCACAGTATCTGTTGTCACAAAGTACGATTCATTCGCGAGCCAGAAACCGGTACACCGACCGTTCCACTATATCAACCGGTACATTACTATCGTACCGGTTGCCTACCGGTCTGGTTGCTAACCGGTATTTGGTACGTTGTTCCATTACTTGTCTTCAACTTGTGCTGATGGCAAATGTACGACGCTGACGATCGTTCCAGCACACCAAACGATGTGCCATGTGCGCGAGTCCGACCGTGTGCTGTCGCCTGCACTCGCGTCCGTGCAGAGGCGGCGCGCGCTTCCCTCGCATTCGTCCGGCACTTTGGAGCGCAGTCGACCTCGTCCGACTTTGACTCGGGTGCGGAAGCGTTCCTCTGCTGAACCTCTGAGGTGTGGATCCGTACGAACCAGACTGCGCACACAATAGTGTGCATCCCAGGTCAATAGGGTAGAAGAGGTCCATGTGGGCAAATGCCACGGAGTGTTCACGACCATTTCGCATACACATGACGGACCACGAAAGTGTCGCGGTTGGCACCTGACACATCCTCGCTCGAGGGCTGAAGGCTGTCACGAGCCAGTCGACAGCACAGCTTTGTCGACAACGAGCTTCCAGTGTACTTCGAAGTACATAACATGGAAGAGGATCCACCGTGCTGGATTACTTCTTGCGATGTCTGCGCTTTCACGATGCCTGGAGAGTCCTTCTGCGTGTCCTACTGATCATGAAAGTTGCACTCGTTATCAGAACAGATCCGTTGCATCCTCCCCGCTTCTTTTCCGCGTCCGTGCGGGCAAGTACTCGTTGTTGTCGTCATGCTCCTCTTACTCCATTCTCCAATTCGCGGACAAGCCCACTCGACCAAGCACGTCGAGTCCCCCGTTTCGAAAGAACACCAACCAACCAGCCAACCAACCAACCTCCAAGCCCACCACCTCCTTCCAATCACCATGAAATTCGCGACGATTGCTGCTTCGACCCTCGTGATGGCTGCCTTTGCTGCCGCTGAGACGGCCTCCTCGTACGACGAGGACCTCGACTGCTGGGCCATCAGTGTCGAGCACGACGCGACGTACTGCATCTCCGGCCCGATCTGCTCGGGCAGCGGTGACGAACCGGCTGGCACTCTCTGTCCCGTGGCGGGCGACGTGGCCATCGCCGACTGCCACAACTACCTCGTGAGCTACACGGACAGCGACAGTTGCGTGCTGCCCGTGGACGCCACGTGCGAGGTCATCAAGACGGGTGCCTGGGGCTGCGTCATCTCGGGCACGGGCACGTCGAGCTCCGATGGCGAGAGCGACGAGGACGTGGGATCTGAGACTGGCTCCACGAACGGCACGACTGGCAGCACCGCTGGCGAGGACATCTCGTTCTCGTCGGTCGCGGCCGGTGTTACGGCCGGCGGTGTCTCGGCTGGCGCCGTTGCGGCCATCGCGGCTGCGGCTGCCGTCGTCTGCGCCGCCGTCGGCACGGTGCTGTACAAGAAGCACCAGAAGAACGCTGTCGCCGCGCCACGCGAGATCATGGTGGACATCGTGACCCCTTAGGGTGTTTTCGATGGTTACTCGGTGAGAACAGCGAGACAAGACTCCACGGACTGCACGTGGAGACGCCGTCATTCCCCAATGTCGAGCTCTGCTGGCCACTCGAGCTTTTTGCCCTGCACATGCGTTGCGTTTGCTGTTTTGATCAGGCTTTCCTGAGACCGAGATGGAGAGATCAACCTCCCCTCGAAGCCTGGCCGTTAACGATTTTGATAATTGGAGCGGATTGCAGCGACCCAAACAGGACTTCTTTATAAATCGGGTGTTCGTTTTTGGATTGTGAGATCGTCACAATCGGGATCCACGATGTTGAAGGCAGTGAACTGGACACTTGAGAAGCCAGAATACCCAAACATCGGTATGAACCGGTATGAATACCGAAAGGTTACCGGTTCTCGAAACCGAGTGCCACTTCGACGTTTCGCATTCCTGCGACGAGGAGCTCGTCTGAAAAAATGGAATGGCCGCAAAGATTCCCAAAGGACCGGAACGGAAGCATGCTGCAGCTCGTGGCGCGGCTGCCGCGCGAGCTCGCGGCGCTGGTGGCGCTGTTCGCGTGGGACTTGGACGCGGCCGCGGCCCAGGGCGTGGCGGCGGTGGTGCTGCTGCTCTTGCGGCTCCGGCGCGAGCGCGTGCACCGCGTCCGGTGCTCCAGCGTCGCCATGAACGCGGCCGCGCGGCGTGGACACCTGGTGATTGTTCGGGCGCTGCACCAGTCCGGAGAGGCCGAGTGCTCTGCGTTCGCGATGAACATGGCGGCGGCGAGCGGCCACTTGGACGTCGTCCGGTTCCTCCACGCGCACCGCGCGGAAGGATGCACGGCGTACGCGATGGACGCGGCCGCGGCCAACGGCCACCTCGAAGTCGTGCAGTTCCTCCACCACAACCGCACTGAAGGGTGCACGACGGCTGCAATGGACTTGGCGGCGGCGTACGGACACCTCTCGTTGCTCGTGTTCCTGCACCGATGGCGCCGAGAGGGTGCGACCGTGGCGGCGGTCGACCGAGCCGCCCAGAACGGACATCTTGACGTTGTTCGCTTCCTCATCGAGAACCGCGGAGAAGGGTTTACCAGGATGGGGATCGCATGGGCTCGCGAGAACGGACATGCCGAGATCGTCGAGTACCTGCTGTCAGTGAAGGCTGTGCCGTGCGCTAACGCGGGGAGAGGCATGACACGCGTCCGAGGCGGCATCCCAGCTGTCGACCACAGACACCTCGCGGCACTGACGACGTATTGAGGGGCCTGAGAGTCGATAGGCTGGTTGTTCAGATGGTACTGTCATTTACTTTGAAGGAATAATTACTGTAGTTTCATGTCGCCTCGCTTGACGAGGGTGATCTTCATTTCTTCACATTGCTTGGAGGTTGAATTGGCGATCATGTTCATCACCAGAGAATGGCAGGGCTGACACAAAGAGCCCTCGAGATGGCAGCTAGATCTGGGCCGTGTAGACGAACATCCTGGTACTCGACGGCGTTTGCACCAGCGCCGGCTTCCCAGGCGATATGGCGATCTCCTCCAGCTCCACGTGGATCTTCACCGGCGCCACACGAGGCTTCCTCATCTTGATGACGACCACAGCGAACACGAGGACGAAGGCGGCGGCGATCCCGGTCCACATGACGCCGTGAGCGATGGCGTCGCTGCCGGAGCTATCTGTGGCGACGAGCCGAGCCAGATACCGGCTCGTCGCCGTCGCCTTTTGGTCGAAGGAGTCGCTCCACACGCACGCCCAGCTTCCCGACGGGCCCAACTGGCAGGTGGCGTCCGCACGGGCGACACACTCGCCTGTGGACTGGTCGTAGCTTTGGAGGCCACTGCGGCAGCCCTCGACAGCGACGCTTCCCGCGCGAGGACAGCCCCATCCAGAGGGCACTGAGCCGCCCGGACCCGAGCACACGGACTCGGAGACGCAGAAGGTGGCGTCGCCCTTGACGGCGACGCGGGAGCAGCTCGCGGTGTCGTCGCTCAGCGCTCGGGTTGCCTCGTGCGCGGCAGCTGCATGAGTCTCGGCGGCGGTGAAGTGCTGTTCCGCCAGGAGGAGGAGGACGAACACGCAGAGGACGGAGGTGGCGGACCCGGCGAGAGGCATGCGAAGGTCGGAAGAGCCGCGGGGAAGACGAGGAGGGCTATTTCTCTCGGGGCGAGGAGAAATGGGGGAATGAAGCCGATTTCGGCGGCGGGGCCGGCGGGCATGCCATGCGCGCTCTTCTCGCCCTCCTCCTCCTCTTCCTCCTCCATGGAGCAAGGGAGGCTTCATTCCCGCTGGCCTCCCATGATGGGTCCCATCGTTCTCAGCTGCGCGAACATAGCCAGCGAAGAACGGCCGCGGAAGTGGCGGAACTGGAGAGTAAGATACTTTTTCTGCACTGCCCGCTTCACGTTGGACTCTGGTGACGAGCCTGCATAGAACGGGCGGGTCGGAGGGTGGAACCAACACTCTCAAACCTGTGTCTTTCGATGAAGTGTATATATTGATGTATGTATCTGCCTTTAGTTGGAATGTTAGCATATCAAAAATATATACATGACCTATCTATGATGATACAGCATCAGAAATATCGAGAGGGGTGTGTTGTGCCGGTCGGGACATATGTAATTCAGTACAATGAACATTTTGAAGCATTCACAGTCAAAAAGTACTATATTAGCACTCATTCATCTCGAACTTGAACATCCAGTGATATTCATTTTCCACAGGGTTATATTTCATAAGGTCTGATTGCCGACCTGTTTGAGCCATGTTGAAGAATTGAATAATATTGGTTATTCGAGTGCTTGAAAAATTAGTGTTCACTCGAAAGACTGCTTTGGGTCTCTGCTCAGGCGTGGATACACTTGCTTGCCAGCCAGCGAGTGGAAGAGATACGAATTCGCAAGGGCGGCTGCCGCGACGAAGAACCGCACGAAGTGTGCGAGGCCGTCGGTCGCAGTCATCGCACAGATAAACAGCGACTCGTCGGTGCTGTCGCCGCCGACGACGACACCAGCCGGGGGTCGCGCCTTGAGCGCGCTGATATCTTACTCTGCTCGCGACGCCAGCAAGATCGCGGCGATTGGTGTTGAAGTGCGGCAATGGCAGGTGGTTGATCCAATGCAGACGGACCGTCTTGACGCCAGATAAGCAAACCACGCGAGCGGTTTCGTGCCATGCCGTCACCGACCGATCTGAACGTGACGGCCGCCCGACTTGGAATGAAAAGGCGCGGGGCAACCGCTTTTTTGAAGCGCCGCCACTGCTCGTGATCGGACTTTGTCCAGCAGCCCCTGTACTGGTTGATGTACGAACATAACAACAGAGTGTGTGTAGGCACTTGCGAACCTCCCAGTGTACAATGAACTGTCAACTATAATACATTGTTGCATACTATGATGTGCGAGCACTACATCTTCTACCAAAAACCGATAATTAGCACGCACAGTGAAACCTGGAAGGTCAGTATTTCGGAAGTCCAAAATACTGACCGTCGCCGACCACCAATGTGAGGCGAAGCGCGCTGCGTTTCCTGACGCAGCTGCCGCCGCGACAGATGCCAGTCAGCGGGAGTAGAGGCGTTGAGCGTGGCGTGCGTGTTCCTGTCAGACAGCAGCAGGATGGTCCGACGTCAGGACCCACGCGTCGCACATGATGGCACAAAGGGAACGGGCTGGGTTGTGTGTGCACTTTCAGTGCTTGCGGTGCCAGCACGCAGCCCTTCCTCGCTGCAACGATAGACTCGCGCTGAAGGACGCCGCTCGTCTGTGAAAGTCGGTGCTCGCTCGACTGGCCCAAGCAGTTGTGCACCAATGGGAGTGTGCGGCACCGTACCACATGCATGGTTTGTCAGGTGCAGCTGCTGCAAGTACTATTCGAACGCGGGTCGCGCTTGCCGAGTTCAGGATCCAGCAACGGCAACGGCAACGGCAAGTGCATTTGGTCGCCTTCAATGCGTGGTGCGATACGAACCGAGATGTTGGACGAGATTCCAGTGCATCACCACCCGCTCCCTCTGCGTGTGGGCGGTCGCCTCCTCACAAATTGCTTCGTCCGCGTGAGGAGCTGGAGGAGCATCCCTGCAAACAATCCAGCGCTGTTCGAGCTTCGTGAACCTGTGTTGGTCATGTCCACTGTTGGCCACCTCCATGTTGGAGGGCGACTGTTTAGCCAGCACGCATTGTTCGCACACGGCGACAACACCAAGGTCCGAGCGTCGCTGCAACCGGGTGGCATGGCAGCACCCACCATTGCGTTCCGGCACTGGACACTAGCAGAACAACAACATCACGCGAAGGCGGCCGATCTCCATGTCCAGACAACGAGTGCAGCGTGAAGTGGCGGCCGCCCCGCTTCTGCTGCAAAAAGCGTCGATCGCGCAGCCTGTCGACGTTTGATGTGCCACTTTCGAAATTCGGCCACTACTGGCCTGTTTATGCACACATCGGTGACATTCTGCATTGCGCACACGCGTACCGTAGCAAAGCAAAAGGCGTCACTGGCAGCTGCTTGTCACCTGATTTCGGTGTCATTAGCCAAACAAACATGCGACAGCAAGGTTCTGCGTCTGGCACCTTACTCAGACCAAGTTCAAAGTACAGTCTGCCCCGCCCATAGTGCCATGGTGGTACACATAAAAAGACGCAGTGTATAGTACTTCATTTTGTTATTAACTTGAATTTGTATAGTTGGACATCGTAAACTCATTGTATCTCCCAGGTATCAAAAGTGATGG
>JAADYH010000619.1:0-17227 GCA_023338125.1 Phytopythium aichiense | reverse complement strand
GTCTGTATACCCAAGTGTTCACAGGTGCCTCTTTCCTTCGGGTGGAGGTGGCCTTCAGGCCTTGCAGCCTGTTGTCTGCGGTATCTTCCGCAGGCAGTGGATAGCCCGTCAACTCGGGCATTGAGGTGCTCGCTTTGCGATTTTTTTTTTGACACCGTAAACGCGATAATCTCAAAGACGAAAACGGCGAGACGGCACAGCAGCATGCCACGAGCTTGCTCACGCATGCTCCTCACTGGAAGCGGTCGTCTCGAGACAAGCACGGACGCATGAAGAGTCTTCGTCAAAGTCCAGACAACGCGGAGCCGCGGCCTTGGACTTGGCTGGCCACACCGCGGGCGAGGCGCTTGGATGGGCAGGGGCCATTTCGTCCGCCGCTCGCGCCGCCCCGGCCGTCACACATGGAGACGCCAGGAAATCGTTCGTGTCCAAGTACCGAGCGATGGCAGCTTCGCTGGCTGTGGACTGGCCCTGCTCGGTGTCGATCGTGTCCGTCTTGTGTGGGTTCACAACGATCTTGATGCGCTTTCGGTGCCGCGAAGGTGCTTGTTCTGCCGCACTGGCCGCCTCCGTCGCTCGTTTCGCATCTTTGGGCGTGTCCGCCTGCTCTGTCTCCTCGGCGTCCAGCTCCTTCTGGGGCTCCCAGTCGGTGGCGCGAGCATCCGACACGTTGGCTTCCGTCGCCGGAGCGGCCGCCTTGTCGCCGTCACCCACGTCGGCTTCCGCCACCCACGGGTTGGCGCACACTTGATCAGCAGTCGCTCGCCCCGCTGGGTCCACGACAAGCATCTCGACCAGCAGGTCCTGGACCGCAGACGGCAACTTGTCGTCGAAGCGCCAGCTCCGGAGCAGATCACGGACGCCCTTGTTCCGCACGACGCGGAAGCGCGGGTCGGCGTCACTTGCGCGCTCGAAGGGCGGCGCGCCCGTCGTCATGATGAAGAGCAGCACCCCGAGCGACCACATGTCGGCCTGCAGCCCGTTGTAGAGCTCTCCTGGCGCGGTCTGCACGACCTCGGGCGCCATGTAGAAGGGCTTGCCGACGCGTCCAGAGCAGCTCGCTCCCGAGGCGCTCGCGAGCCCAAAGTCGGCGACGCGGCAGCGGTCGTCGTCACCCAGCAGCACGTTCTCGAGCGACAGATCGCGGTGCGCGACCCCCCGCGCGTGGATGAAGCGCAGCGCACGCGCAACTTGTGCGAAGTACCTCCGCGCGGCTTCCAACGGCAGTGCACCGACGCCCTCGAGCCGCGAGAAGAGCTCGCCGTGCGCGCAGTAGTCGATGACGAGGCAGTGCGAGTCGGTGCGCCAGTCCACGAAGTCCTCGAGCAGCGTGAGCACGAACCGGCGGTCGCCGCCGTCGTCCGCAGCCGCATCCGAGGCGGCCGCGGAGAGCAGACGCAGAGTCTGGAGCTCCGCGAGTCCGTCCTCCTGCACGCGCGGGCCGGCGACGGCGCGGCGGGCCGCCATGTGCGCGCGGCTCATCATCTTGATGGCCACCAGGTCATCCGTGCCGCGGCGCCGCGCGAGCACCACGCGCCCGTAGATCGCAGCGTGTACGAAGCCCAGCAGCTCGAACGCGTCCATCGGTTGGTCGGTCGGCTTGGTCCGCTGTATCGGTCGGTCGGCGCGCCGGTCGGTCGGTCGGTGGCGGCGCTTTGGTCTCGGCTTGCAGTTGAAGAATGGCGACGTTGAGCCCGAATTAGGCGCCGCTCGTATACTGAAATCAAGTGAAATCGGCACCTGCTTCTCGCGTCGCTTCACGCGCTTCTCTTCTTTTCTTTTTCGCCGTGTTGTGAGGTTGTCTTGTCACACGTCGCATCCAACACTGGAACCGATACACAAACCGGTACTCCATGTTCAAGTACTGCTTTCAATATCTTGTAAACCAGTATAAACACACCAAAAGCCCGACTGCTTCAGTACTGCCGCGTGAAGGTGATCTCGTCCACCTGCACGCCCGACGTGTTGAACACGTTGTACGTGACGGCCACGATGCGCGCGGCCAGGTCCACGTCGAACATGGCGAAGCCGTAGCGCTTCTCGTAGAAGACCACCTCGGCCCGCGTGCCCGGCGACACCTGCGTCTCGTCCACCGTGCGTCCGCCGCCGCCGATCTGGAAGTAGTCGGTGCCGTTCGCGCGCAGGTACTGCATGTCGTGCTCGTGGCCGGCGATGTACGCGCGCACCTGCGGCTCGCTCTGGATGACCTCGTTCAGCTCTACCATGGCAGCGCTCGAGTTATCGCCCGCGCCGCCCTGCGAGTAGATGTGGTGGTGGCCCACGGCCAGCACGAGCGACGCCTCGCCGTCCTCGTTGGCGTACTCCTGCTTGGCCCACGCCAGGCCCGTGTCGTTGAGCGTCATCGTGTCCACCACGACCATCTTGAGCGCCTCGCCCGCGGCGTTGCGGTAGAAAATGTTGAAGTCCTTGCTGGGCATCATCCAGAACTTGGAGCCGCGCTCGTGCGCGTGTCCGTAGTCGATCTGCGCCTGCCCGCTGCCGTACCAGTCGTGGTTGCCCAGCAGCGCGACCCAGGGCAACGACAGCTCGGCGCCGATGCCGTATCGATAGAACCAGAGCGAGTCCCACGTCGAGTCGCTCGTGTTGGCCACGCCATTGTTGTAGAAGTTGTCGCCCACGGCCAGGATGAAGTCGTAGTCGCCCGTCGCGGCCGCCTTCCACAAGCCGTCGCGGACGGCGAGCACGCCCGTCGTGTTGGTCGTCTCGCCCCAGTCGCCGAGCCCGATGAAGCGCAGCCGGTCGCTTGAGCAGTCGATGTCCATGCGCTTCTTGCTCGTCTCGGAGAGGACGCAGCGGCTCGTTTGGAACGTCTGGCTCGGTGTGGACGAGGGCGAGGGCGTCCAAGGCGATGGCGTCGCCTCCGACGTCACAGTCGGCGTCGGAGTCGGCGTGCACGGCGTCACAGCTGTCGTCTTGGTCGGCGTCGGGGTCCGCTTGGACGTCGACAGGAACGCGGCGACGGCCTCTTCGATCTCCTCCAGGGTGTTCATGCCGCCGCTATCGACCGAGTCGACGGCCTCAAGGGCCAATCCGGTGGCGGCTAGTGCCGCGAAAGCAGTCAAGACGCGCAGGCCCAGCATGGTGGAGAGGAGGACGAGGATAGAGCGGAGGAATAGGACAGCTCTCGACTAGCGCGACGATCGAGAACTGAGCCGATCGGGGAGGCCAGGACCACCGGACTGGGCTGAGCGCGGCCATCGGGACGACGGGGTCCGGTCGGTCCAGGTAAAGGCCCTGCCGCGTCCAGCGCATCTCGGCGAGATTCCGGGCGACTCGAGCGCCGTATCAACCGTGGGGAGTCCGCATTGGGCTCGTCAAGACGCGGGCAACGGTCGTCGGGAGGCCGTCACCGCAGTGCTGAGCGTGGAGCAGGGACAGATTCGCCCAAGATTCACGAATGTGTCTTGAAGACTTGACTCGCGTGATGGACATCTCACGTTCAACCTTTGGATTCCGCCAGTCAGCCTCGCGTGACCTTCGCGCGACACGCAGCAGCACAATGACGGCGTGATAGACTGCCACGATGACCATGCACAACGCGCCGGTCGTGAGGCACAGCTCATGCGGCTGCGGCCGCTTCAGCAGCTTGAATGTGTGTTCGCCTGCCACTAGCGTCGCTCGTCAGTGGAATACTGTGCGTGGATAATGAGGGGACAAGAGGGACGCACCGCAGTTGCCGCCCACAAGTGTGTTGTTCCCAACCCGCCATCATAATCGCCACCGCCACAGCCAGTCGTCTACGCGGCCGTCAAGAGCATGCGATGACCTATTACATCCACCGGTCGACTCGCTGAGCTGCACTGAAGGTCAGACCAGAGGTGACGAGCGCGATGGAGAGAGGCACTGCTCGCGTGAGACGACCAACTTCTTGAGAACGAGTCGCGACAATAGCGCCAAAGAGCACATGACGGACGAATACGCGACCTATAACTGGCTGCTGTCTGCCATGGAAATGATGCAGCCGGCGGAGTCCAGCGCCACCGACACACCACACACGGCTGCACTGCCGACTGTGCGCGCCACTGGCCGGTCCCGCGGCTCGCGAGCGTCGCCGTCGGACACATTTAACCCAGCTGCTCGTCATCCTACTCGCCACGTACTGCACCTCGCTGCTCTGACTGCACGTCAGCTCTGGCGCATCGGGCACTGCCAGTTGGCGACCCGCTTCTCTGCCTCGACATCGCGGACGGCGCACTTGGGTTCATCGTCCGATGGCACCGCCGCCTCCTCTCAGTGCAGCTACTGATGCTAGTGCTGCTGCTACTGCTGGGAGCCACCAGCATGGTACGCAGATCGCTATGCACCGCCGGCCGTCGCGGGCGTCGTTGGGGCCATCGGACTACCGGTAGCGCGTGCAGGGGGAGGTTCATCGTGGCGGTCGCCAGCACTCGTGCGAGACCGGATCGATACAGTAAGGTACGTTGACTCCGCATGATCATGCAAAGCCCTGGGGATTTGAAGGCGATGGTGACGATCACGCAGGAGTGCGTGCATGACCAGCTCGCTAAGCAATACAGGCGTGTCGCTGCCGAGAGGCGGAGACCGTGGACAGGGACTGGCGACACTCGACAGTCGGACAGCAGCCGCGACTTGCAGTCGAACCCCCGCGACTAATGAAGACAAATCGTGTGCATACTCGGCGCAGAGAGAGAGAGCGGCGGAGAACGCGGCCGGCTGTGCGGCGGACCGATACACGTACTGCAAGCTTACGCCATGCCAGTGACGCCACTCGGCAGGTAAACTGCCGCCCCTGTCTGCCCCTCGGCGTTTGGGCTGGTGGCTTGCGCATTCGTCGGTGGAGCCGGAGTGCCAGCCTGCTGCACTCCACCGAGCAGGTGTCGACGAAGTATTGGCCACTGCAGCGGAGACCATGACCAACGAACCAGAGTCCAGTCCGCCAGAGGGCGTCCGGGTCTCGACAGTCCCTCCATCAGATGCTGATTGTTTGGCTCGGCCAGACGAGCTGCGTGAACATGAGGGCCAGAGGGTAAAGACGCGGGCCGTCCATGAGGCGTGGGGAGTGGAGACCATGGGAATGACGTGATGAGAGGTGCACGGCGTCATCTCGACCTATGCTGCGGCATACTCGTCAGGCGGCCTGTCCAACAGCATGAGTGCAACTGCTCTGGACGTTATCCAGAGGATTCAGGGGCGAAAAGGGTTCAACAACCTCCCATCGTGCACCCGAAACTCAACGGGTCAGGCAAACCCCTTCACGGCCTTCATGTTGGTCGAGCCTTGAGGCTGAGCCCCTTTGCTGCGTCACGCTCACGTGACTGCCAGCGCGGCCCATGCGGTGTTTGCAATGTGGTTCGTCGCTCCACACGCGGCCGCTGGCTCCAGTCCGCATGGTCGCCGGTCGCTCATCCAATCCGACGGCCTCGGGCGGATTGGACTCGGACTCGGATCCCTCGCCTCGGTCTCCGATGGGCCCATCCCATTTCCGCCCCGACACCTGCGCTGCGGCCAGCCCAGCAGATTCCAAGCAGTGTCAACTGGTTGTGGGCAGCGTGGTTCGAATCCCCCTGGTCGACTCCGTCATGGCCGGCCGGTCGCAACGTCGCGGCTTCTCCGACGGCGAGTGCGTGCAGCAGCAAGCCCGAGTGGAACGTCCAACTCGGCTCGGGCTAGGCGCCACGCCACGCGCACTTGATGCCCTCGGCGCGCGTCGCGTCGTGACGCCCGGGCCCTTACACCGACTCGGTGGCACCGAGGCGAGGCTCAAGTTCGAACGCGGTGGCCTGGCTGCCTCCCCCAGTTAACCGCGCAGCTGGCGGTCAACTGCGCTTGCGTGAAAGCGGAGGACCATCCCCATTCGACCAGCGCGCTGTCTTTGCGGCGGGCGTGGGACTCGTGTGCGTGGGACTCGACGAAGGCCGCGGGGTCCCCGCACTGTGGGTCACACTGGAGTCCACTGGAGACTCCGAGACGGCAACCAGCAGGCGACGGCGAGCACTTGAATCCCACGCCCGATTTCTTTTTTCTCAACGTCTATGCTCCGCTTGGGGCTCTTTGCGAATTGTATTTCGTTCGTGGACGGCGCCAAATGATGAGCTCGAGCTCGGGAGCGGATGCCGAGGGAGCCGAGTCGTTCCAGGCGGTCGAGCTGCTCCAAGTGACTCGGTCCAGGGGTCCTGGGGCGGGCGTCCGCTTGGTTGCAAAGGGACCCCGGACGATGGGGTGGGTCCCTTTGTCTCCCCTCCGACTCGGACTCGGACCCGGACCCGGACGCGGGGTCCGCGACTGCTTCAAGCGCTGAGACGCTGCGGAACGCTGCCGGAACGCGGACGCAGCCATCCCCGAGGTGTCCGCAGTCGGTCCTGATTCACTCACTGATTCACAGCGCAGACCCCCATCTGCGGCCGACTGAGTTGCATCGGGTGCCTGGAAGCGTCCGTCGACTAGCCAATCCCGCAGCAACGAGTCCGAGACCTCTTGAAGATAGAAGAGTACGACCTCGTGGAGACTGCAAGAGTGCACTGCAAGGGGTGATACAGAGGTGGCTATCGCCGGTGGCGTCCATTTGCTCGGGGTTTAAATATCGGAAGCAGCCCACGCGGCGAACGACTGACTGTACAATGCATGCGCTCTCTTGTCCGTACTAATACACACTGGTCTATCCTCTCTGATCGCGCTTTCGGCGCTCAGAACAGGCACTCGAGGAAGTCCTTGAGGTCCTGGTCCGTAATGGACGGCGGCTGCGCCACCTGCGGCGGCGGTGGCAGGCCGAAGAAGAACGGACTCGTGTGCCGCGCCTCGGCGGGCGGCGGCAGGAACGTCATGCAGTCGTAGTCGACCACTGGCGCGGCGTCGCACGGCGAGTCGGCCGACAGGTGCAGCTGCTTGGTGCTGGCGGACTGCAGCGGCGGCAGCGCGTGCGCGTGCACCGAGAGCAGCGTGCGGCGCGCGTGCAGCTGGTGGTTGCTGTGGCGCACCTCGTCCTTGACCGAGACGGGCGAGGAGGCGGCGCTGTCGGGGGATTGCGGGTGACGCTGGTGCGTCGACCGGTGCTGGAGCTGGTGCTGCTGGTGGGCCGATCGGTGCTGCGTCTTCATGTGGCGCGTGAGGTTGCCTGCCGTGCTGAAGGTCTTGCCGCAGCCCTCGACCTGGCAGGTGTGCACGGCGGCGCCGCTGTGCACCTTTTGGTGCTTGGCGAGCATGTCCTTGTTGGTGAAGATGCGCGTGCAGCCGGCCACGGGGCACTCCATCTTGTGCAGCGCGTGCAGCCGCTTGTGGCGCGCGAGGTTGCCCGAGGTGCTGAAGCGCTTGCCGCAGGCCTTGATGGGGCACTGGTGCGGCTGCTCGCCCGTGTGGGTCTTCATGTGCTCGTGCAGCGTGAACTTGCGGTGGAAGCGGCCGCCGCAGTGTGCCACGGGGCACGCGAACGGCCGGTCGCGCTGCTGCGGGTCGCGCACGCGCGGCGGCGCCGGGTTGCGCATCACGGGCAGCAGCGACAGCAGGCTGCCGGCGGCCGTGGGCGGGCTGCTGGAGCGCGCGATCGAGACCGACATGGGCTCTGGACGGCGTTGCAGTGCGCGGGAGTAGCTAGTGTGTTGTAGTGGTGGGACGAGTCGACCCGTGGTGCGTTTCGACAGGCGCGCCTCAAAAGCGAAAGTGAGTGAGGGAGTGGGCGAGTTGCAGCCCACGAGCGACCGGAGCCCGAGGCGAATGACACGGGCCCACCGGGTGGCCGGCTCTTGCCCCCGGGGGCGGCAATAATGCTCTGGAAGTTTGGATGGGTCTGGTACCACTTCGTGTATCGCAGGGTTTGGACGCGCGCGGACGCGATCATGGCCACCCATCCCCCTTTTTTGTTGGACCCGAAATATACAGTAATTGGGGCTACAGTAATTTCGGACTGTTTCTAATACATCCAGCGCGGCTTTTTTTGCTGTTGTTTTTGGTTCGGTTGGCGTCTTGTTTGGCGCAGAGAGCGGCGGGTATACTGGGCGCGA
This sequence comes from Phytopythium aichiense, assembly GCA_023338125.1. Taxonomy (NCBI): domain Eukaryota; phylum Oomycota; class Peronosporomycetes; order Pythiales; family Pythiaceae; genus Phytopythium; species Phytopythium aichiense. The sequence goes on along the minus strand of JAADYH010000619.1, from coordinate 9,251 downwards.
GTGACGCGCGGAGGACACATCAACGGCTGACGAGCTATGCAATCCGGAGTTTTCTTGCTGGTTCGCCCGCCAGCTGTGCTGTGGTTGAGTCTGCGCCTCGCAACCCATGAATTGCGGTAAAACCATACGATATCGAGAAAAGATTGCGATTAGCTCGCGCCTGCGCAAAAGTATCGCTCTTGCGGCCTTGTCCTATCCGGTGTGTTTTTGTCCAGGGGCAACCCCGCTGGATTCCCTTTTGTTGACGACCGCGACCGCGACCGCGACCGCGACCGCGACCACGAGCAAGCGCGTGCTTGCGTGAAGCCGGACGCCATGTGGTCTGCCTTTCGACATTCGACGCGCTGACGAGTGAGTGACGATCCGTGCACGATGACTGGATGCCGCCCTGGAGGCTTGGAGGCGGCTTCAAGTCGTCCACGACGCCCTCGTCGACCAACGGCCGGCGACCGCTCTCTGGCATTGCCGCTTTCCATGATCAGCTGAGCGCCGGTTTTCCCAACGTCTTTCTGTCTTTTCTCGAAAGATTTCGACATGTGCACATGCATCCAAGTCACGAAATCAAGTGGCACGAGCGTTCGTGGGGGTGTCCACACGGCACAGTACCCGATAGAGGGCGAGAGAGAGAGAGAGAGAAGCGCATCGAAATCTTTGGGGACTGCCCGCCACTCGCCACTCGACAGTGATGCCGCTGAGAGGAGGAGCCGCGTCGCGCCGAGCAAACAATTGACTCGTCAGGCACATCCCGGCGCGGCTGTGCCACGCCATCCCACGCTCGCTGCTGAATTGTACGTGTGAATTTGACCGGCCAATGGACGCAGGAGGCGCAGAAAAGCCGCGCGGGCGTCCAGATTGACGCGAGCTGCACTTGTGTCCAGCGCGGCGGGCGGCCAGAGAATCGTTCACGCGGCGCATTGCTTTTTTTGTTCGGGCCGCGGACATGGACGCCTGCGCGAGGGCCGGGATCTATTTTAAATCCGGGCGGCGCGACGCCTAATGTGACACACGGACGATCGCGACCGTGTGAGGAAACCTGTGGACAAATCACTCGGCGACTCGCTCGGGGTGCAAGGTGTTCTCTTGTTCATTGTAAACCGCCGCTTGACGAGTTGAAGCTCGCGTTCCGGGAATTATGACGCTTTTTAGAGCAGTGAAGACAACCCATACTGTTCAGCAGTTGATGCGCTGACGACCACGTCAAACACGTTCCAATCTGTTGGCGCTTTTTGCTGTTTTACAGCGTGACTTGCCGCTTGTATGACATCGCGTCCTGGAAAATGGCCGCCACGGATTGCGACCGCGCCTCGGCTTTGCCCTGGACGTAAACGCGGCACGCGTGCGGACGAACGGCGGGCCCAACTGCGTCCCAGTGTCTCGACGCCGAGCGGTCTCAGCTGCGCCTCGCCGTGATTCAAGCCCGGGCCTATGGTTCGCACCCAGCCACATCGGCCTATCCATCCTTTCGCGACCGCAAGTTGCTGCTGCGTGGACACGCGCGGCGTCAAGAGCGTGTAGCCATGTGGGTTTACTTGTCCGCGCTCGCGTCGCTGGGTATTCCAATGCTGTGTGTCGGGCGGCGGCGCAGGAGTCCCGGGATGGGAACTCAAGTGGCGGCGGCGGACGTTGGATGCGTCCAAGGTGCTCGGCAGCAGAACGGCTGCGATGGGGGAAAAGAGCCGCGCCTGCGTTGTCCTTTGTCCTTTGGTCGAAAGCTGCTTTCCTTGGTCCTTTGGTCGTAAGCTGCCTCCGGTCAAGTCGCCATCACGCCGCTCGAGCGTGACCGGCGAGCTGCAGACGAAGGCGAGCGACTGGAAGATTTCGTTTGGCCGGCCGGCTAGGTTAGCAGTAGGAGGGGGTGCTTTGAAAGGACGAGTCCGACGCTGACGGCGGGTGGGTGCCGTCGCGTGGTATTCAAGCGCCGAGTCTCGCGGCAGACGCACAGTGCGCGCATAGGGACTCGTGTGGGCGGCCCAATGCGCAGTGCAACCCGACGCCAGTGTCGACCACTGTGCCCCTTTATGGGCCTCGGCGTCCGTCCAACTCTCGCCTCTCGACGCATGGCGGTGGGACCCGCACCCGCGATGGACACATCACTTGTTGGGACCGGCCGTCCACGTCATCTACGCGGGAGGAGACAGCATTAGCGCGTCTCTGGTCGTCAGCTCCTGGTCGTCAGCGCCGCTCGCTCATGTCGTACCCGGCGGCCCATCAGCGGAGCCAGGAGTCCGGGCCGCTCGCTATTACTCACTGGCGTCCCATGGTCGCGTGACGAGACTCGTCGACGGTTTGATGCCGGATCAAAGCGTTCGTGGCGTGGAACACGCGGGCGTCTGGCGGCGAGGAACGCTCGCGAGTGGATCGGCAGGCAGCTCCGAGGTGATCGGCGCTTGCGTGGCTCTGTGGGCGGACAGAGAGCGGAACGCCCGAGTCCCCGCGTCGTTCGGTTGCAAGCCGTCGGTCGGGCTTGTCTCGGTCGTTTACGCCGCCGATGGGGCCGCGTTCAAGCGCCAGGATCTGTCTGCGCGTGCACCGGCGGGTGGATACGGCCCGGTTGAAGGAAGCCAAGCGGAGACAGAGGAGGGCGGCGTCCCAGCGGTCGGCGGTCGTGATCAAAGGCGGCAGACGCGCCACGACACGACACCTCGAGGTGAGAACAGGAGGCACCGGGTGATTGACAGACCGCTGCGTCAGCTGGTCGCCTCGGGTTCAGCTTTGCACCTACGTGTGCAGTACGGGTGTAAGTCGTCTGTGTGTCGTCGTTGCTCGCCGCTTCAAGGTGGTCGGAGCCAAGCAGAAGAGGATGACGCGGTCTCTTCTGCTGCTGCGCACCCGGATGGCGTCGTGGTTGAAGAAGCCCAAGAGGCTCGAGCGACGCGGCTTCTCGTCCACCAACAAATGCCGTTCTTCGATGATGTCGCTCTGGATATGCAATCCAGGTTTCTGGAGCCCAAGAGTGCTGAACTCGATGAGCGCTTTCAGCGTGATGGTGGCGCTGTCTGTGATTGCTTCAGTCTAAGGTGCTCGACTGTGTCTCTGCGCTGTCGCAGCTGCCGCTCGCGTCGGTCAATCAATACCGCGACGCCACCAGACAATGAAAGGCTGCCTGCAGCGCCGCTCAAGGCTCCCAGTCACCCACTCGTCACTTCGGCACCAGCTCCACTAATATGTAGTGCCGTCACAGCTCTCTCACAGCTAACTGTCCGCGCCAGAGCTCAGCCTCACAATGCCATCGGAGTCCGATGACAACAGCACAGGGCTGCGTCGAACCGACGCCGAGCCACCGGTGATCGTCCCATCAGCAGCATCCAATGACCGCGGACTGTCGCTTGCCAGCAGCTCGGACCCGCTAGAGCCTTCGGAGCTGCTGCCGGGGACAAACAACTACGACAAAGACACAACGGACACCACGACACCACTGTCCATAGTCACGGGGTTGTTGTCATCGGACTGAAAGCCGATCCGCTAGGCCCCAACCTGTTGTCTCTCGAGGCGCTGATGGCTGCCGACACCACCACCGCCCCCACTCCGTATCGTCACGCCGACACACCCAACTACTGACTTTCAACACCGCTCGACTCCGACCGTATTACGAGGACTTGATGGCGATGTGGAGCCGAGTGGATTCGCGAAGCGTTGACGGACGAGGCGGCCCAACTTGCCTCCTTTGTTCCTTCTCCTGGTGTCGCGAACGAATAGTCCAATCGGCATCTCGGATCACTTGGTGCAATTCATTCCTCTGAAAGTATTGGCCATGAACCCACACGTTGTCGCGCGCGCGTCACAGATGCGCACGTCACAGGCTTGCGTCGACTTGATGCGTGCAAGGAGAGCTCATTTGTAGTTCGGAGCTCTCCTTGTCCGCATCAGATTTACTGCCGAGTACCAACCGCAGTGCTTCTCTCTTGCGAGCGCGTTGTCTCCACGCAGACGACCCAATTCTCCGAGTCCAACGAAAGGAATCGCGACAATCTGCAGACTGAAGCGGATGGTCGACGCTCTCTCGAGCACGACGGAACTGGCCGCCTCGGCGCTCATGAGCTGCCTCGCATCGCTCATGACTGCTCGCGACCCTATATCACAGGCTGACCAGCGCTTGAGGCGGCTAAAGTCGCACGAATCGCTCACCGAGCTGATTGAATCCACCGCCGCGGACTTGGTCATGAGTTCGCTTGAACTCGCCACAGGAAGCTACAATGTTGCACGATTGTTGCACGAATGTCGTTCGTTCCCCGTTGGGGCGACATGCTCTACTTCGCGAAATCGTTCTCTCCAGTTTATAATGGACTCCGTCACTTTCAATACTGAGTACATATGTTGCATTCTGAATTAAAATATGCAAAACGCGTCATTATCAATTCATAGCGGTTTTTGTCCGAAGTCAAGTCATCTGGATATTTATATCCAGAGGACTCCACCCCGCCACCAAGGTTTCCAACGTTTCCAGCCTCCATTTCTCGCCTCCAGACCCGCCGCGCCGCCCCTCCGGCATGTCCTTCTCCTTCGGCGGCGCCACGAGCGTCGCGGCGCCCGCGTCCTCCGGTACGTCGCCTCTCCATCTTCTCCTCCCCTCTCTTTCTCTATCGGTGGCCCCGCGCCTCCTCTCCTGCTGTGCGAACGCTAACGACCGGACCGCAGGCTTCTCCTTCGGTGGCGCGGCCCCGGCCGCTTCCTCGGGCTTCAGCTTCGGCGGCGCGGCCTCCGGGGCGGCGACCAGCTCGGCGCCAGCCGCATCTTCGGGTTTCTCCTTCGGCGGCGGGACCGCGGCCGCCAGCTCCACCAACAGCTTCGGCTTTGGATCGACGACGCCCGCGGCGTCCGGCTTCTCGGCCGGCGGGTTCGGCGCCGCGCCGGCCTCGTCCGGCTTCTCCGCCGGTGGATTCGGTGCCGCGCCGGCCGCTCCGTCTGCGTTTGGCACGGCCGCCGGCACGTCGTCCTTCGGCCTGTTCAGCGGGGCCACCGCCGCTCCCGCCGCCGCCCCCGCGCCGTACGTGGCGCGTCTTGACCAGAAGACGGCGATGACTGCTGGAACTAACCGTGCGGATGGATGTGGTGTCAACCAACAGGGCCACGCCGGCGATCACGCTGGAGACGGTGTTCGAGGCGCTGCCGGGCGACGTGCAGAAGAACATGGGGGCGTTCCACGCGTTCCTCAAGGAGCAGGACGAGTCGGACGCGTTCCTCAAGTCGGTGTCGCCGCGGCAGCTCGAGGGGCTACAGCAGAACCTGGCGCAGCTGGAGCAGGACGTGCTGGCGAGCCGCAACGTACAGGACAAGCAGCAGACGGCCGTGCACGCCGTGCGCAAGGACGTGCGCCAGCTGATCCACCAGGTGGACACGGCGTCGCTCAGCCTGCGCAGCATGGACGGCAGCAGCGCCAGCGGCAACGCCTACTACAGCCACATCATGCGGCGCGTCGAGATGCCGTCGCCCTACTACTGGGACCTGCTGGAGCACTTTGAGGCGCAGATGGAGACCATCAAGCGCCAGATCGAGGACGTCGAGGCGCAGTTCCTGCTGCAGAGCAGCGGCAACGCCACCACCACCAGCCAGTTCCACCCGGCGCAGCTGCAGCAGATCCTCATGGCGCAGAACGCGGCACTCATGCAGGTGGCGGCGCGCGTGGCCGAGGTGCACGCGAGCGCCGAGGAGATGCGCCAGCTCTTCCTGGCCAAGATGCGGCGCGACCTGGAGCGCCACGGCGAGCAGAACCCCGCGGCCTTCAAGAACCCGTTCGACAAGCGCAAGAAGAGCGCGGCGGCCGACCAGGACCGGCGCCAGGCCATCGACTCGATCCGCTTCCGCACGAACGTGTCGCCCACGATCGTCTCGGCCGCCCCTCAGCAGCAGCAGCCGCAACAACAGCAACAGCCGTCCGCCTTTGGCTTCAGCGCATCGCCGGCGTTCGGCGTGACCGCCACTTCGGGACTCGGCGCCTTCGGGTCCACGAGCACGGCCGCTCCTGCCTCCACCGGTGGCTTCGGCTTCGGCGCGACCGGCTCGACCGCGACCACCGCGACCACGAGCAGCGGCTTGGGGTTTGGTGCCACCACGGCGGCCCCCAAGCAGGTGGGCTTCAACCTCGGTGCCAACACGGTGGCGTCGCCTATCGCGACGGCTTCTTCGCCCTCGTTCGGCTTCGGCGCGGCACCAGCGGCGACCGGCGGCTTCGGCAGCATCTCGTCGTCGTTCGCGCCGGGGGCGACGGCCGCCGGCAGCAACAAGCGCTCGGGCCGCGCGCAGAAGAAGCGGTCGTAGACGACAGGCGAGTAATACAGAAAGCACCTGTGCATGTCCGAGCGCTGCATGATGGAGCGATCGCTGGATCGATCACTAGAGACCACGGACAACGAAAGGAGGACAGCAAGACGAGGTAGGAAACGTGTGTGTATAAAGCAGCGCGGCCCCGATGCGGCCCCGACGCGAATGGGGGGCAGAAGCGCGTGAGGCGTGCCGGCCGGAGGTACGAACGAGGGCGGGTCGTCCGTCTAGGTGACGCACGGGATGAACTTGACGCTCGGCATGTCGTCCATGGCCGTGAGCACGTCCAGCACGTCCATGTTGGCGGCGCGCCACGTGTCGTCCACGACGCCCTGCGACGTCGTGTTGTCGCTGTCCGGCGCCGGGTACGGCCAGTAGTAGTCCGGGTTGAGCGTGGCGAAGAAGCCGCCGGCGAGCTGCTGGCCCGACGTGGCCGTCATCATCGAGATGGCGTCCTTGACGATGCGCTGGCTCGTCTTCTCGGCCGTCAGGTCGGCGTCGCCCACGAGGCCGCCGAAGGTCGAGAGGATGGTGGCCATGCCAGAGTCCATGGCCCCGCCGAACGAGTAGTTCATGTTGAGCTTGACGTTCGTGAGCAGGTCTTCGTCGCTCAGCTCGACGTAGTCGTCCAGCATGTCGCCGTTGGTCGTGCCGTCCGAGAAGAAGAACATGCGCGGCAGGTACGAGCTCGACAGGTAGTGCGGCGCGTACACGACCTTGTTGTCCGTGTCGAGCGAGATGGGCGACGTGTAGACGCCCGTGAGGTCCGAGCCGGGCAGGAACGTGTTCTTGATGGACCGGTCGCCGTACGTGTCCTTGTGCGAGTCGCCTTCGACGCCCTGCACGAACGCAAGCCACTTGGGGCACTCGGACACGAGGTGGTTGCCCAGCGCCGTGGCCGCGACCGACCAGTCCGTGTCCGAGCCGTCGCCCCACGTGGCGTCCGTGCTCAGCGAGTCCTTCAGGTCCAGGCCGATGATGTTGAAGTGCTTGCTGTCGCACATGGCGTCCGAGAGGTTCGAGATGGCCGACTTGATGTCCGCGAGCTGGATGGACGTGCCGTACCAGAGCCCGTCGTCCTCCTCGTCGACCGACAGCACGTCGAAGTCGAGCACGACGCCGATGTTGAACTGCCCCAGGCCCTGCACGATCAGGCCCAGCAGCGTGTTGTAGCGCGAGGCCGACGCCAGCGCGCGGTTCGAGTTCGTGTTGATCAGGTTCGTGTTGATCTCCGTGTTGCGCAGCACCGAGTCGATGGACAGCGGCAGCCGCACCGCGTTGAAGTTGTTCTGCTTGAGGAAGTACCCGAACCGGTAGAGCGTGTCGCCGTTGAGCGTGTTGTCCCACAGGCCCTTGGGCACGCCGTTGCTGTCCTCCATGCCCTTCCAGTTGACGCCCTTGATGTCGATCTGCGTCGTGCCCGTCGACAACTCGGCGAAGATGCGGCCGTCCTTACTCAGGTAGTTGGGCTGCTCGCACTCTGGACGTCACGACACAAGTCATACCGCTAGTGTTAGACGACTAGCAGGGACCTGGAGACCAAGGGAGACCAACAGGAGACGCACTCTTGTCCGTAAACGTCTTGGGGTTCGTCACCGACAGGTCCGTCGTCGCGTCCTCGACGCCGCCGTCGTCGATCCAGTCGCCCGACGTGTACGTGGCCTCGACGGCGGCCGCGCTGTCCGTCGTCTCGGTGCGCACGTCGTCGTGCTTCTCGATGCCGTAGTACGTCAGGCCCGCCACGGACCCCACGACGAGGATGAACAGGCCCAGCGCGCCGGGCCACGTCTGTCATGAACACCAAAGCGTCCATCAGTCCGTCAGTCGCTTCCTTCCCTTTCTTGTTGTCTCTAGTATCAAGAGACGCACCGATCGGCGGCCGCGGTAGCGCATGGCCTTCTTGCCGGCGAACGTCGTGTCCACCTCGGCGGCGGCGATGATGCGCTCGACCTCCGAGCTGCGCGGGCCCGAGTGCGAGCCGCGTCCGACCGAGCTCATGATGGCGTCTGTCGTCTGTTATCCGCTGTACAAACCGCTACAGGGAGGCTCCGAGGGCGCGGAGACCGGGGAAATGACGCTCGCGAGCAACCGGAGACGCCTGGGCACGCGCGAGAAGCCGAGTGGACGCCCGGGAGTCGCGATCCGCCGCGAAGAAGCAGGCGAAGACGAGGACGCGAGCGACTCGATGGGTCGCGGTCGGTTATGCGCTCGACGTAATAAATGGAAAGTAAAGTGCGCGGAGTCGGGAGAAGACGCCGCGCGGGGTTTTATGGTTCAAACCTCGAACTGAACCTCTGACCATGGGGTTCAAACCTCGGGAAAAGAAAGAAAAACCTCGACATCTTGACGTCGCGACAGAGGGTTCATTTTCACCAAGGCGACGAAAAACGTGAGGGGGGGGGGACCTGTTTTCTCACTGGAAGGCACACATGGCTTGGGACTTTGGACTTGACGCTCTCTGCTCATTTGTGGCCGACACGTCGTGCGTGCATCCATCCATTCCGCACAGGAATTAGGTGCAGCCACCGGGTGTACAATGGCTCGACCCGGACAGTGTGGATGATATTGATATCGCCATCTGACGGGCCACAAAATAATATGTGAGTCGCGAGGCACACAAATGGGTTGCGCGACTGATATCCCGCATTTTGGCGGACCCAACGGCGGATCCCGATATTTGATTGGTCGGATCGAGCGCGGGTAGGGCAAAACCACTTTCGCCAAAAATTTCCCACACCTTTTCGCACCCACAACCGAAATAATTTTCCACTCGGCCCTCCTTCGAAGGACATGTGATGGTTAGGGGTGCCAATTTTGAGATTATAGCGTTTACGGTGTCAAAAAAATAAAATATCGCAAAGCGAGCACCTCAATGCCCGAGTTGACGGGCTATCCACTGCCTGCGGAAGATACCGCAGACAACAGGCTGCAAGGCCTGAAGGCCACCTCCACCCGAAGGAAAGAGGCACCTGTGAACACTTGGGTATACAGAC